>BNCR01000004.1:13917276-14219078 GCA_014656515.1 Oryzias celebensis | reverse complement strand
TCGTGTCTGGGAGTCAATGATAATTTTAATCAGAAATTTAAAAAAAAATCCAATCTTCTCAATTTTTTTAAATTTTATTTTACAACAAAATAAGATGAACAAGGACTTATTATTAAACAAATTGCAGATAACTTACTTGTGTACATCCCTTCTTTTGTAGTAAATTTGTATGGAACATGTACTATTCTTAAAGAGCAGACATACAGCTGATCTCCTCCCAGGTGGTACCGTGTACCTCTGCCAGATCTTTACCAGTACCAAGTACCTGACCCTACTGGCTTACTTTCAGCCCTGGCCAAAAATGTAAATCAATGTGAAAATAGATTTTCTTTCCTTTGTTTTTTTATTTAATCAGCCTATTTTTAATTGTGCTGTTCCTATAATTAAAATAAACATTGACGGTGACACAGGAGCACAAAATATTAGGCAGCAAGAACCAAAGGAGAAAATATCTGTTGGTCAAACATCAATGTTTGGTTAACTTATTATCAAGATTTATTGGAAACATGTGTTAATATGTACTGGTAGTTACTTTAAAAGGGACAGTGTATTCAGAAAACAGTGGAAGATCAATTTTTTTATAAAGATAAATATTTTGTGTGTGACCGACATAACATATGAAAGACGGTTTTATCCTTTTTATTTTTTTTATTTAAAAAATTGCCTATGATATATTTACAAATCCGGTAACATTATATCCCTCTCTGTCACCATTCAAAGTATTTTGCTTTAAAGTACGCAGTGCCAAATAATTGTATGATTTCTTTTGTAATATGCTGTGACACACTGTAGTTTTTAGTTTGGTAAGTGACTTTAACATTTTTGCAAAGAAACAGCATGAAAGGTTAAGTGGCAGGGTTTGAACTTCTTCTTATTTGTTCATTAAATATAAAAATGATAGTGTAAAACGTTCTTTTTATTCAATTTATAAATAAATAAAGCTTGTGAAAGGTAAAACGATTTTTGAAGGTGTTTACAAAGAGAGGGTCCTCTATACAAACATGAGCTCCTGAAACTAGTTTTAATATTTCTGTGGTCGCATGACTTCAAGAAATAGATGGAAAAGCTCACTGCAACTATCCTATATGATTAAATAGACAATGCTGCCACCTTCTGACACTTGCATGCCATTTAGAACAAAGAATTCACTCTGCACTAACTGGCTGCCGTGAAACTTAAATCTGATTCTTAATGTAGCTAATCAAGTTTTTAGTCTATGGAATAACATTTTCAGCCAAAGTTTGTCCGAAACTTTTATGCTCATACTTCAATTTGTTTTATTAGGAGCAACTTCAGTAACTGTAATTGTTTGGGGCACTAACTTTTATTTGTTTGACAAAATTTTAAAGGGATTTTTTTTTTGGTGCAACTTCTGAAAAACCAGTTCAAGTGTGCAACTGGTTCTATGCACCTAAATTAACATAAATCTTGAGTTTTTTTTTGTTTCATTGAGTTTTTTGGGTTTTTTTGGGTTCAATTTCGGACTGGCTTATCATTTGGTCTGTCCAATCATTAACTATCTATACAAATTACACAGTGAGTTGGGTAGAGGGGATGCTGGAGCCTTTCCTAGCTATCATGGGGTAAAATACGGGGTACACCAACACAATGTTGTTTATTGATGTTGAGAAGTAAGTTGGCAGATGATTTTCCAGCGTGCATGATAAGAGCAGACAGGTGGTTTTCCAGAGGATGGGTTAGGACAGGCAAGTGGTCGTTCCAGGGTGCAGAGTTTGACTGCTGGCTTCGCTTCCCAGGGTGTATGTTGAGCTTAATCTAGTGTAGATCTTAATCCTTTGATCTTGGCGCTGCTGTCTAACTCAGGGATGCCACTACATATATATATATATATATATATATATATATATATATATATATATATATATATATATATATGATCATTGGATATAAAAAAAATCTCTGCCAACCTTTTAACCTGGTACTTGCTCAACTTTGTTCAGCCACAGCCCAATGTCGAGCCATCTCACATACAAAATTAAGATCTTTGAAGTCTATGTTCTTGTCAACTGACTTTCAATTGAAATTATTGCAAGACTGCTAAGTCTATCCTGTGACATTGTGGACCTCAAGAAGCCTTTTTTTCTATCAGTTTTGGCTTACTGAATCCGCTATCACCACCAGTAGCACTAACAGGCAGCATGATAAGCCCAAACTTTCAATCCCCACTGAATTTTCAACCCTTTACAACTCATTTTCCTCTCTTCATTTCTTTTCTCTTTTTGGCATCCTGATTTTTGAGGCATGTCTTCGCTACCTTACACACTGTGGCCCTGTCCCTCACAAACTGTGCCTGCGCTTCCAACTTAAAGTATACTCACTTTAAATTTTTATTTTCATAATTTCCTAATTTTCCTTTGAGGCTGAGAAAACAAATAATTCAGTTTTTTTATTTATTTGTATCAATACATTTGTAAGCACACACTAAGAAAGTATCTGGCAATGTCCATGTTTTGTATACTTCTTTATTTTGCTGACATGTTGGCTTTTTTTCAAAATATATTAGAGTAAATATTTAATATATAATATAATTATATTTTTGCTTTCACTAGATCTCCTAGAGCAAAAGAAGCTTCACGGCGCATTGCACTGGAGTGAACCAACTGGATGAAAGGCTTCAATGCGTCTTGAAACTTTGTTTGCACATCACTACTATTTTGGTCCCCCTGTGCCTTGTAAATACAGGGTTGTGTCAGGAATGGTTTCCAGCGTAAAAACTCTGCCGGTGCGAAGCAGTGAAAGCTGTTTTGCTTTGGCGACTCCTGACAGGACAAGCCAAAACTTGACCTCACAATAAGCTACGTACATGTCTGAGTTTGAAAAAGCACAAATGTGGACTCAGTACCAGAGAATCTGACAGACTGGCAGGGTAATGGTGTAGTAGCGTGTCTTAAGTACTGGAGGGTTGATGAGTTTCAGGTATGTCAGCTTGCCCTGCTGTCATCTTCAACACCAAACGCCTGTGAAGATAAAAGGAAAACAGCAGCAGTGGCCGGGAGATGGAGACAACAGGACAGGAAACTGTCAGAGCAGGGTAGATCATTACCCTGCTAATTTTGTCGATCAGCTTGATTGCAAAGTCACATGGGTAGATTGCTGAGTTTCTTAAGGTTACTACATTATAAAAATGTTCAGTAATTACTTGTTGTCGCAAAACTGGTTATCCATCATACCTTAAGTACATTTCTTTCATTTCCATGTATATTCCCCTTCAGCCATTTATTTAAATTCAGCGTTATCGTTTTTCCTGATGTGTCAACAGTTAAATAAGACTTAAAATCTAGATCTAAATGTCTACTTTGGCTAAATATCACTGCCAAACCATTGAATCAAATTAGCAGTTAAGAAGTTTTGATTTTAGAATCAGCACAACTTGACAATGAATCACTTTATCTTTAAGATTTCCGCCCATCTTTTTTTTAAGGAAAATAGTTTTCGTATGACTTTCAGTATTGACGTAGGACAAAACTGAACAGAAAATTTATTGCACTAATTCATTTTAAAGGGCAATTGGTCATGAGTTTGATAAACTGACAATGCACTTTCTAAATAAAGATAGATTCATTTAAAAAAAAAGTATTTTTTTAAAAACCAAACCATAATAATCAAGTGACATCTTGCTAGTACTGGATTGACCCCTTTTGCCTTCAGAACTGATGTAATACTTTGTGGAATCCATTCAACAAGGTATTTGAAACATTCTTTTCAGAGTTTGGTCCACATTAACATGGTAGCATCATGCAATTGCTGCAGATTTGTCGGCTGCACATCCATGATGCCAATCTTCGGTTCCACCACAACTCAAAAATGCCCTATTGGGTTGAGATCTGATGACTGTGGAAGCCATTTCTGTACAGTGACCTCACTGTCATGTGCAAAAACCAGTCTGAGATGTTTCCAGCTTTATGCATGGTGCTTTACCCCGCTGGAAGCAGCCATCAGAAAATAGGTAGACTGGTCACAAAGGGATGGACATGGACAGCAATAATACTTTTGTAGGCTGTGGCGTTGTAACCATGCTTACTTGGTACTAACGGGCCCAAAGTGTGCTAAGAAAACATCTCCCATATCATCACACCACCAGCAGCAACCTGTAACATTGATACAAGGCAGGATGGATGCATGCTTACATGTTGTTGATGCTAAATTCTGTCCCTACCATCCAAATGTCACAGCAGAAATGGAGACTCATCAGACCAGGCAACGTTATTCCAATCTTCTACTGTCCAATTTTGGTGAGCCTGTGTGAATTGCAGTTTCCTGTTTTTAGCCGACCAGAGTGACACCCTGTGTCACCCCTGCTGCTAGAGCCCATCTGACTGACGGTTTGATGTGCGTTCAGAGATACTCTTCTGCAGACAACGATTGTAAACAAGTGGTTATTTGCGTTACTGTTATCTTTCTATCAGCTGGAACCAGTCTGGCCATTCTCCTATGACCTCTGGCATCAATCAGGCATTCACACCCACAGAACTCCTGCTCACTGGATATTTTCTCTTTTTTGGACCATTTTCTTTAAACCCTAATTGAATTGTTTGTAGATGAAAAATCCAAGCAGTTCAGCAGTTTCTGAAATACTTAGACCAGCCTATCTGGCACCAACAACCATGCCATGTTGAAAATAACTTAGTTTGTACTGCAGCAGATCGTCATGATCATGTCTACATGCCTGAATGCAGTGAGTTGCAGCCATGTGATTGGCTGATCAGAAAATTGAATTAACGAGCAGTTGGACAGGTGTGCCTAATGAAGGGGCTAGTGTGTGTATTCTTACATTATGCTTATTTTAAGAGTTTAGTGTTTCTTGTGCTGTACACAGTTTAATATAATTGTGGTCAGTTAAATGTCTTGTTATGCAGACTTTCTGTTTGTGCAGCTCCAACTTCTTGTCAGAAACAGCACAACGCAAAAAAACTGGCACTCTGCCATAAGTTTTATATAACATTAATAAAAGCATGACATGACTAAATTCACACACTAGAAATGAAGAAGCACAAAGTGGGGACAAACTATGATAACTTTAAAGCTGTTAACTTAGATGTAAGGCACACTGATTACTTTTAACAAACATGTGTGCATGATCAAAACAGAAAGCAAGTATGACAGTGAAAAAGGAAAAGAGAAAACTGAAAACAGAGCATAAAAGGAACAGAAAACAAAGCATGACCAAAGAGCAAAAATGCTTCCCCTTCTGCCATCAGTGGTAAGGAATGTAAGCTACTATGCATTTCCTTAAAGCATGATTTATAGTGGCTGCACCTAAGTTATTTTCCTGTCTGCTTTTGTTAGAGTTTTAATTATTTGCTTCATTCAATTTAAATGAAAGATTTCCTGCTTCTGCAATATGTATGCATGCTCATAAACAACAATGTAAAAAGCACACTCTAATACAATCACATTTATTTATTTTTCAAAGCAGTGGAATAGCATATTTGTCATGCTGCATATTTTCACATGCATTACAATGTAATATTCATTAAAGAAAAATTAAGAAAACAAGCACTAAACTCAAAATAATCAAAAAAGTTATCATTCACAAGTAACATTAGCAATACATGTTTTTGTTAGTTGTGGTGGAAGGCAACAACCGATTACATTTAAAGATATTAAAAGAATAATATTTACAATAAATTAATCCATCTTCAATGTAAAAAAGCATTCCACAACTAACATAGATACAAAGCTCAAATGTTGGCTGTGCAATCTTTGTTGATTACAAATATTATTACTTTATAACTTTTTTCAATAATGCCTTTCTGTGTAAGCTAATATCCAGATGTAAGGTCTTGGACTTTGGTGCATTCCTTAATATAATCCAGATTTCTCCTTTCAGAAAGAGAATGTTAAATATAACACAGTTAGGCTTTCCATTAAACAAAAACACTCTAAGACAACTAATTACTTGGCAAAAAATGCATGCTTGTTTTGCTCATCGATTATCTTCATTCAAAAAGAAGGGACATTCCCAGTTGTTGCTGCCAATTTCCTTGTTTATCTGCAATGAGTCAGAGGCATACTTGAAAACGTACCTGATTTGTTTCCTGGTATCAAGGCTCCTAAACAAAGTATTATTTAAATTGCAAAATAATAAAATGTCTTAATTTTTCATTGATGAAACTGTTGACCAGCTGATGAGAAGATGGCTTAATGTCTGTTTGCTTTATTGTGGTATAGATTCTTATAATGTAATAAAATCTACAAAGGTTTAAATTGTAACATTTCTTTCCAAACCCAGCAGAGGAATCTGTTTACAGACAATCATATAAAGTTTTTAAATATGATTTTAAAAAAAGGCATTAAAGATAACTATTACTAGCACTTTCTCACATTAGTTAAAAAGGAAATTTTTTTGGACAAATAATCTTCATGGATTAGGTATGGTCCTCTTAATGTTTGTCACTGTGACTGTATTTGTTGTTCCATTCAGGATCTGTTCTTGGAAAAACTGAATAAAGAGAGAACAAATATTAATTTTACACTTGTAAACACTTTATTTTTATGCACACTACTTACATACCTGTTTGATATATTCAATGACGGTCTCATTGCTGACCCCTTCAGGAAAGGCAAATCTCATCTGGATACGAGTTCTGGCTTCAAAAACTAAAACAAAAAAACAACAGTATATTTGTTTGTATATCCAGAACATGCAAAAAATAGTTTTAAATGAAGTTGGAACAGAAAAAGCATATTTACTTGAACATCACCAAAAACACAAGTAAATAAATAGACAGTAAATCATATTGTAAAGTGTTATTTTTTTGTGTTGCTTTTTTGTGCTGAATTTTAAATTGACTTGCTCCATACCTTTTAAAATGTAAAAATTGCAACTGAATAGTCAATTAAAAAAAGGAGCGGTAAAACATTTTTACAAACATTTGCAGATCTCGCAAAATTCCACATTTGCAATCACTTACCTTGACTTGTTTCTTTGTTTGCTGTTGTCTGAGAAAAATGTGGGGGCTCTGTTGTTGGATGTGAAGATTTGGTAGTTGCTGCTGAAGTTGCACGGATGTCCTGCGGGGGAGAAGTTTTATTGAAAGTAAGTGGTTGCACGACAGCTGTTGTAGTTGCTGCAGTTGTGGATGCGACACTATCAGTTACAATCTCAGTCGTTTTATTGGTCGTGTGAGGTGCTGTAGCTAAACCATTTGTATAAAGAGTTTTAGCAACTGTTGTTGTTGCAGCTGTAGTTGAAGACATTGTTGTTATTATTGTTGTTTCTGTTGTTGTTGCAGGTACTACTGTTTTCGCTGCTGTAGTTACTAGTAATGTTGTTTCTGTTGTTTTTACTGCAGTTGTTGCTGGAAATGTTGTATCTGTAATTATTTGTGGCACTGGTGTTTTTGCTGCTGTTGTTTTTGCCTCTGATATTGCTGCTATTGATGTTTCTGTTGCAGTAGTTGAAAGTACTGTTGCCTCTGTTGTTGCTGCTTTTGTTGTTTCTGTTGTTTTTACTGCAGTTGTCGCTGGAAATGTTGTTTCTGTAATAATTTGTGGTACTGGTGTTTTTGCCTCTGTTGTTGCTGCTTTTGTTGTTTCTGTTGTTTTTACTGCAGTTGTTGCTGGAAATGTTGTATCTGTAATTATTTGTGGTACTGGTGTTTTTGCCTCTGTTGTTGCTACTATTGTTGTCTCTGTTGTTTTTACTGCAGTTATCGCTGGAAATTTTGTTTCTGTAATTATTTGTGGTACTGTTGTTTTTGCCTCTGTTGTTGCTACTATTGTTGTCTCTGTTGTTTTTACTGCAGTTGTCGCTGGAAATTTTGTTTCTGTAATTATTTGTGGTACTGATGTTTTTGCTGCTGTTGTTTTTACCTCTGTTGTTGCTGCTATTGCTGTTTCTGTTGCAGTTGTTGGAAGTACTGTTGTCTCTGTTGTTGTTGATTCAGGTAATGTTGATTTATCCCCTGTTGTTGCTGGTCCTGTGATTTTTGACGTTGTTGCTGTTGTTGTGGCTGGTTCTGTTGTTTCCATAGCAGTCGTTACCATTGCCGTTGCATCTGCTATTGTTGATTCAGATGATGCAGTTTCTCCTGCTGTTGTGGCTGGTTCTGTTGTCTCTGCTGCAGTTGTAACTTGTACAGTTGTTTCTACTACTGTTGTTGCCAATGTAGTTGTTTCTGCTAATGTTGTTCCTTCTGTTGTTGCTGGTAATGTTGTTTCTGTTGCTGTTGTTCCTTCTGCTGTTGTTGCTGGTATTGTAGTTTCTGATAATGTTGTTTCTGCTGCTGTTGTTGGTAATGCTGTTGTATTATCTGTTGTTGTTAACAGTGTTGTTTCTACTGCTGTAGTTTCCAAAGTTGTGTCTGCTGTTGTTGTTTCTAGTACTGTTGTTTCTGCCTGTGTTGTTAGTGGTAATGTTGTTTCTGTTGATGTTGTTCCTTCTGCTGTTGTTGCTGGTATTGTAGTTTCTGATAATGTTGTTTCTGCTGCTGTTGTTGGTAATGCTGTTGTTTTATCTGTTGTTGTTAACAGTGTTGTTGTTTCTACTGCTGTTGTTTCCAAAGTTGTGTCTGCTGTTGTTGTTTCTAGTACTGTTGTTTCTGCCTGTGTTGTTAGTGGTAATGTTGTTTCTGCAACTGTTGTTACTAGTACAGTTGTATTATCTGCTGTTGTTAACAGTACTGTTGTTTCTGTAGCTGTTGTTTCTAGTACAGTTGTATTATCTGCTGTTGTTAACATTACTGTTGTTTCTACTGCTGTTGTTTCCAAAGTTGTGTCTGCTGTTGTTTCTGTAGTTTCCAGCACTGTTGTTTCTACCTGTGTTGTTACTGGTGATGTTTCTGTAGCTGTTGTTTCTAGTACAGTTGTATTATCTGTTGTTGTTAACATTACTGTTGTTTCTACTGCTGTTGTTTCTGTAGTTTCCAGCACTGTTGTTTCTGCCTGTGTTGTTACTGGTGATGTTTCTGTAGCTGTTGTTTCTAGTACAGTTGTATTATCTGTTGTTGTTAACATTACTGTTGTTTCTACTGCTGTTGTTTCTGTAGTTTCCAGCACTGTTGTTTCTGCCTGTGTTGTTACTGGTGATGTTTCTGTAGCTGTTGTTTCTAGTACAGTTGTATTATCTGCTGTTGTTAACATTACTGTTGTTTCTACTCCTGTTGTTTCCAAAGTTGTGTCTGCTGTTGTTTCTGTAGTTTCCAGCACTGTTGTTTCTGCCTGTGTTGTTACTGGTAATGTTGTTTCTGTAACTGTTGTTTCTAGTACAGTTGTATTATCTGCTGTTGTTAACATTACTGTTGTTTCTACTACTGTTGTTTCCGAAGTCGTGTCTGCTGCTGTTTCAGATACTGTTGTTTCTGCCTCTGTTGTTGCTGGTATAATTGTTTCCACCATGGTTGTTGATAATACCATGGGTTCTGTAGCTGTTGTTGCTGTCACTGCTGTTTCTGCGGTTATTGTCGTTAGTACTGTTGTTTCTGTAGCTGTTGTTAGTACAGTTGTATTATCTGCAGTTGTTAATAGTACAACTGTTGTTCCTACTTCTGTTATTTCCAAAGTTGTGTCTGCTGTTGTCTCTGGTATTGTTGTTTCTGTTGATGCTGGTATTGTTGTTTCTGTTACTGTTGTTGCTGGTAACGTTGTCTCTGCTGCTGTTGTTGTTGGTACTGTTGTTTCTGTTGATGCTGGTATCGTTCCTGGCAAAACTGTTTCGACTGCAGTTGTTGCTGACATTGTTGTTTCTGTTGTTGCTGGTATTGTTGTTTCTGTTGTTGCTGGCAAAATTGTTTCGACTGCAGTTGTTGCTGGTATTGTTGTTTCTGTTGCTGCTAGAACAGTTGTTTCTGCTGCAGTTGTTGCTGGTATTGTTGTATCCGGTGCTTTTGTTGTGAGTACAGGTGTTTCTACCGTTGTTATTTCTAAAGTAGTGTCTGCTTTTGTTGTTTCTGGTACTGTGTTTTCTGTGGCTGGTACTGTTATTTCTGCTGCTGTTGTTTGTTCTACAGCTGTTGGTAATGTTGTTTCTGCTGTTGTTGCCACTGATGTTTCCACTGTTGTTGCTGGTACTGTTGTTTCTGCTGCAGTTGTTGCTGGAACTGTTGTTTCTGCAGCTGTTGTTTTTGGTACAGTTGTTTCTGCTATTGCTGATGGTGGTGCTGTTGTTTCTCCGCCTGGTGATCCTGGTGCTGTTGTTTCAGCTGCTGTTGTTTGTTCTACGGCTGTTGGTAATGTTGTTTCTGCTGTTGTTGCCACTGATGTTTCCACTGTTGTTTTGGGTACTGTTGTTGCTGGTATTGTTGTTTCTGCTGCAGTTGTTGCTGGAACTGTTGTTTCTGCAGCTGTTGTTTTTGGTACAGTTGGTTCTGTTATTGATGATGGTGGTGCTGTTGTTTCTCCACCTGATGATCCTGGTACTGTTGTTTCTGCTGCAGTTGTTGCTGGAACTGTTGTTTCTGCAGCTGTTGTTTTTGGTACAGTTGGTTCTGTTATTGATGATGGTGGTGCTGTTGTTTCTCCACCTGATGATCCTGGTGCTGTTGTTTCTGCTGCAGTTGTTGCTGGAACTGTTGTTTCTGCAGCTGTTGTTTTTGGTACAGTTGGTTCTGTTATTGATGATGGTGGTGCTGTTGTTTCTCCACCTGATGATCCTGGTACTGTTGTTTCTGCTGCAGTTGTTGCTGGAACTGTTGTTTCTGCAGCTGTTGTTTTTGGTACAGTTGGTTCTGTTATTGATGATGGTGGTGCTGTTGTTTCTCCACCTGATGATCCTGGTACTGTTGTTTCTGCTGCAGTTGTTGCTGGAACTGTTGTTTCTGCAGCTGTTGTTTTTGGTACAGTTGGTTCTGTTATTGATGATGGTGGTGCTGTTGTTTCTCCACCTGATGATCCTGGTACTGTTGTTTCTGCTGCAGTTGTTGCTGGAACTGTTGTTTCTGCAGCTGTTGTTTTTGGTACAGTTGGTTCTGTTATTGATGATGGTGGTGCTGTTGTTTCTCCACCTGATGATCCTGGTGCTGTTGTTTCAGCTGCTGTTGTTATTGCCACTTTTGTTTCTCCTGGTACTGTTACTGCTGATGTTGTTTCAGTTATTGCGGCTGCTGTTGTTTCTGGTGTCATTTTTGTCACTGTAGTGTTTTCTATTGTTGCTATGGCCATTGTCGTTTCTGCTGTTGTATTTATTGTCACTAGGATATTTGCTGCTGATGCGCTAACTGATAAGGCTTCTTGTGTTTCTGCTATTGTTATTTCTGCTACTGTTGTTGTTTCTGCATGTGGTCCAGGAGTAGTTGATGCAGTTGTTTCATTAGCTTGATCAAGCTGTAATAGGATTGCAGCACCTTCAGTTGTAGTTGGAACTGTAAAACACGTATCATAATATTTGAGAGAGATATATCAGTTGTTCGTACATTGGTTCTTGCTTACTAATGTTTCAGGATCTTCTGCTGTTTAATGTGCTTTTCACAATTTCTAAAATTTAACATTTAAAGTATCCAACTACTTTTTTTCATATCACATATGTATTCTAAAATTTAAAATTTGGGTTGTAAAATTTGATGTCAAGTCAGTCTAATGAAACTCTCCTAATTTTCCAATAAATTTGAAGAATAGCCAAATGAGGCCACAATAAACAAAGACAGAAAACACCCTTAAACTGTATGTCCCTTGTGTCAAGACAGGCAAAGGCTGAAACTTCTGCTTAATGAAAACATTAACTAACTAAATAATTGCATTTCTTAAAAAAAAAAAAAAAAAAAAAAAAAAAAAAAAAAAAAAAAAAAAACTAGAAGTCAAAATGTCAAAATAGCACATTTAACAACTATTAGTCCAAAACAGAATTTAATAAACTGTGTCAAGAAATTGTTCACTTACTTTGTCCATGGCAGACTTGAAAATATCCAAGAACAAATATCAAACACTGTAGTATCTGTGTCATCTTGAGTTGAGTTTCTTCTGACTTCTCTGAGAACTAGGTGATGTTTTTGGATAGCTCATTTTTAAATGTACTCCTCCTTCTGTCAAAAATGATATGGGAGTGACAGCCTCGATGTTCTGGTAACCTGAAAAACCTGTACATTTAATTTCATTTCACTTGTGTTTTAACAAAACAAGAGAAAGTGAAAAATGAAATGACAAGAACTGCAAAGGAATTTTTTTGTTACGTGCAAGAAAAAAAAATCTAGAGTCCAAACCTTGATAGAAAGAACAATAGGTTAAAATGAAAAAGAAAGAAAAAGGAAGAAACAATTTGATTTCTTTGAATTCTTGAAGAGCCCCCTGTCTGAGGTGCTGTCAGGGGAGAGGCTGCAGAGATTAACTATTCAATTCTGGAAAAAACTTTTATTTTTAGAAGAACAAGTGTTTTTTAAAAAATCCTTATTTAGACTTTTTTATATGAAATAGCTAGCATATCTGTTTAAGAAAGTTGAAAAATATCAAGTTTCACCATATCTTATTCATCATCTAAATTCAGAGAGTCTGATAAGAAAACTCAGATCACCCAGCATTCTAGCAGCATTTAAATGCAAAAGTTATGCATGAGTCCGGGAGACTTGAAACAAGTCTCAAATCAGATTTGAATGTAAATGCGGTTTTGTGTGTGCGTAACAAGCGATTTGTGCATAATTTTTAAAGATTTCTGGGTGTAGTTAGTTTCAAGCTGTCGTAATTTTTAGTTGTGCATGTGTAAATTGTATTTTCTTTTTTATTATTATTATTTTGTAATTTTAGTACTTATGCACAAAATGTATTGTATGGGTTACAAATCAAGAAGTACGCACGCACAAACCTAAAGTTACGGACAAATCAAGAATTACGCACGCACAAATCGGAGTGATACTCATTTCTCTCCATAAGCTTCCTCCATCTAACATCGTCGTTGCTTTTTGTCTGATGTACTAATTCCTGATCCTATCATCCTAGTCAATCCCAAAGAGAACCTCAGCATCTTCATCTCGTCTGCCTTCAGCTCTGCTTCATGTCTTTTCTTCAGTGCCACTGTCTCTAGGCTGAACATAGATTTATATGTTTTATTAAGTCCGATTAGTTCCTGGGCCTGAAGACTATTTTAGGAGGAGTAACGTTCCCACTAGCTATTTGTTTCTGAGGAAGCTTTTGGATGTGACACTCCGTGCGCCTGTGCATTCGTCCCGGGCAGTTAGCTACCTTCGGGTGCCAAAGCAAAGTTGTGTTCTAGAGCTAAAAAAAAATAAATATATGGTAATTGCGGTCGTATTTCTGGATATGAGATTATTGCCGTACTCATAATCGTCAACATAGTATCTTTTTACGCAGTATTTCCAAGTTATACGTAATCTCCGACGCGTTAGCCTCATTGTTTTTTTTTTCTTTTAGCTTCTTAGCAGAATAACGCAAAACAAAAGTTCCTATCCTAAAGATTTCCTCAATTTATTCTTTATGAAATTGAATTATATTTTTCCATTTTAAAAAGTTGAAAACAAACCGTACTGAAATACCAAAAAAAAAAAAAAAAAAATCGCGTTTACCTTGATTTTTATTGTGTTAGATGTTTGCTCCCAGCGGCTGAAAATGTGTTTTGCGTTTTGAAGTATGTGACAGAGGAGAGGATGGACAGGGATTTGTTGAGGCAGTGCCTCGTGTATCATGGAGAATCACTGTTCAGTAAACTTAAATGTGAACAAACCGAAAATCCAGATTTCCAAGCGGTGGTATCGGACCTGTGCAAAGCTACATATGAAAGGTACTGTAATTGCATAGAAGTTGTTTTCTTTTTTCCGATTGATATTAGAAGTCCAACGCCAAGATAGGAAAGGACTTGATCCATCGTCGAGCGTAAAGCTCAAGTGAATATCAGATCATTTGCCTGGGCATGTAGTGTTAGACTCCAGCCTGGGTTTCCAGCAACTATACATATATGTTAGTCCATATTCTGAAAGTACTAATTAAACTTTTTTTTAAAACTAGAAATTAGGCTCTCCATTAGAGCTAAATTTGCGGATTGATCATGTGGTTTTCAGAGCAGACATATTTCTAAATCAAGATCTGACACAAATAAAAAATCCCCTAGTTTAGTGACATCTGATTTTCTACCTAAAGACACCGCAAACCCTCTGACATATTTCTGTCCTTATTTTCCCCCTAAAACAACCTTGTGAAATCTGTCAGATGCTACACACACATTCCATCCTCGCAAGATGCAAATTTAAAGGCATTTAAAAAAAAATTAAATAAATAAACAATGATAAAGTTAGAAAAAAGCCTTCCCTTTTTTCTCTACAGGAAGGGGACAGAGAAAGGCAGCTCACTGGTGGAGCAATTCATTGCCAGAAAGGCTGACATTCTGTTTAGCCCTGCATGGAGGACTGCCACCCCTCAAGAACAGGATCACGAGGAAGAGGAGGCTGCTGGTGTGTCGGTTTAACACATCTCTGACTTTTGAAATCTAAGACTTTGCAGAAACAACCAGTGAAGGGTTACTTGAGTGAAGTAAAATAAATCGTACATTTTAAAGTTTTTTTTTGACAAATTAAGAAAATGATGAAGCAATATGTAATTGCTTCATAATAAGCAGTCAAGTTTGACTAAAAAGCACAATTAGGTTTTCCAGATATTTTTATGCATTCCTGATTGTCTGTGAACTCTTTCAGAGCCCTATGCCACCATGCCACCGCTGGAGTTATTCATGGAGTTGTCGTATGAGGAGAGAAGGTCCATGATCTACAGGGACCTGGAGAAAGGAGACGTAGTGGTTGGAAGGATCAACAACATTCGAGAATATGGCTTCTTTCTCACTCTGATCTGCATGGCTGGCGGTCTGAAGAGAGACATAGAGGACTTGGAGCTGTCGGTGTGTCAACATTAAATTATATCATTGGAAGCAGGGCTTTGAGCTTGAAGTGAACCCAAGAGAGGAAGTCACACAAAAGTGCTTTACTTTATGAAAAAGAACCCACAGTGTGAATTAGAAGAAGTCTGTTTGGTATGATCTGACACATCGAAGTACGACAAATAAAAAGTGGAACCAGAATGAAGTCGAGCACTTGTTCACACCACTACTGAAAGTCAGAGGACTAAAGACCAGCTGTTTTTTTTCTTGGTCTTTATTTGTTTCAGGCTTGATCATTGTTCAGACATGCATCTGCGGGGACACTCCCAGTGTGAAATCAAACCAAATGTAGGTGTGGAATTTGAGTGACTGTTTCAGTCAGAAGAGGCTTTTAACCCTTGAGTTACAATAACGCATGTGGGTGTGGAAGCCTTCGATTGTAAGGAATATGACTCTGATTTACCAGTAACGCACCCAAACAATCCTCTGCCTGCTAGGAATCTCTCATCAGAGCAACACAAATAAATTATAATACTTGGAGAATTTGCTTAATGAAGTTGTCAGGAATTTTCTGTCTAAGCGCTTATACAAAATCCATATAGGGTATGAGTTCATCATCAATGGTATCTGTAAATCCTATTACTCTCTACAAACCAAAATGTACTAATCTGTGAAATTATCAAGACAATTTTCAGTACATTATGATCCCACAACTTCAGTCCATGTTTACAGTCTTTGTTTACTTTGAGCTGTTCTCCTTTGTGAATGCAGGCTCTTTGCCATGTCAGAGAAATTCCCTCCAGTGGCAGCCACGATGATCCGTTGTCCTATTATCAGATCGGAGACTTCATCAGAGGTTTGTTGATGGTTCTGTCTGTTTTAATGTTCCAAAATCCTCTAAACCATTCACTGTGTTAATTGTGTTGCTTCGCAGCTGGAGTGAAAGATATCGATCGCTACCAGGAAAAGATCACAGTGTCGCTTCATCAGGGCTCTCTCTGTCCCGCATTGAAGCACATCAAACTGGGTGTTATTACCCAAGAAGAAATCCCTATACACTACAGGTAATAATCAATAAACAAGTAAGCCACTTTTGGAAACGCTGTGACCATAAGAAGGTTCTAATTAAATCACTTTATAAGTTGAATGACATATTTATTAAGATTTAATCAAAAACTATAAAACCACTGCTGCTATGCGATTAATATTTGTGTTCGATTAATTAATCGTGGCCTGTAATAACTTCATCTAACTAATCCATTTTAATCTTAAATATGTTTAACTTAAGAATTGCTGTGAAAAGCCTCATTTTGAGATATTTTCATTTACATTTGTAAAGTTGTGGCAAAGTAAAAGATCAAAATAAAACGAAGTGACTTTATGAAATATTTTAATATAACAGACTTCTTACTTTACTTTTACACCACCAAGGGGGATTTTTTTCAATCTCGGACAATTGAAAAAAATATATAAATTAGGTCCAGAGTACTATAAAAAAACAATAGGAACACTTCTGAGCAATACTAAAAATATTGACCACTGTCACCATAACAACCAGATGCACAGCTTTTAAATAGTCCACTTTTTGTGAAAAACGATATATAATATTAAATATACAACAGGGATGTAGTTCTCATGATTTATTCTTTTTTTTTTTTATTTTTTTATTTTTTTATAAATGATCACGGTATGACCGGGGTAATGTTCTTCCAGGTTTGCATTTCAGACATAAACAGATGTCACAGAAGCAAGCGATTAACACGTTAAAAAGAAGAAATTAGGCATTAAAATGTCTATATAATGTCTATAAATGTCTATATAGCCCTATATAAAACCTGCTTTCTGTTCTCTGCTTAGTCGTAGCGTTCGTGCTGCTGCTGACTCCAGAGAAACGTACGAATATATTTTGAAAAGTTGCCATGGTTACCAGAACCCCTCTGTCGTGGAGTACCTGCTGGAGAAAGTAGGAATTAGTGACAGGCACCCGCCTTCAATGATGCGAGGACTGCAGAGGTAAATGCGTTAACTGGGGAAAACCCCTTTTTTTTGCTGTGTTTTAAAATCAAAGATTCTCCCGCTTCACATTGTGTTTGATTAAATTGCATTGGACAAATTAAATACAAATCATGCTTCAACTTTTTGATATGCACATTGACTAAGAGTTATATCCTTTGTATGTGGCAACCCAGTTTATGGCTTTAAAAAAAACAAATCATTCAAGGATTTGTGGGTCAGTTTTTGCCTTTGAGCAGTCTACTGCAAGAACATTATTCCAACTTCACATGATCTTTAAGACATTTTTTAGGACCTATATTCTTGTGACAGCAAAGGTCTTTATGTCTGACTGAGCTTAAATGATCTTATATTACCAGTAAATCTTTGTTTTTTTTAACTTTTAGGTGTTAGAATCCTGTAAAATTAACTTCTTGTTTTTTTTCCAGTAAACTTTTTCAAGAGGAGGATTTTGCTTCTGCAATCAGGAAGAAGCAGTCTGCATCCTGGGCCTTAAAGTGGTAACACTAAACCCTGAACTTTGACTAAAGGAAATACTTGGACTGGATGTCATTAATGAGAAAAACTTGGTCACATTCCAGTAACTGCGTTTCTGCTTCAGGCATCTTCTCATGTTTTTTTTCTAAATGTTTTCTCTTTTGTGCTATCTTAGTGTTCGAGCTGGCGTGGACCACTTCAAACATGGCCGTCATGTTGAGGCTATGAACGAGTACAACAAAGCCTTGGAAATTGACACAAACAATGTGGAAGCATTGGTGGCAAGAGGAGCTTTGTGAGTTTATTTTTAAGCTCTAAAAACTCATTTTCAAAAATATTGCTAAAAAAAGCATTGTCGCCATCAAGTTTTTATCTTTCACACATCAAACAAAAATGCTTCTTGTATAAATGCCTAACTTAGCTAACGTTTAGTTTTATTTTGTTCTTGTTTTCTGTTTTATCGGCTTTTGCCTAAAATCCGTTTATAAATAGGTGGAAATATTTTCTTTAAATCATTCAGTTTGAAACTTTTTAGGAAGTTAATCAGCTGCCGTGGCGTTTCTTAAAATATTGGCTCAATATTATTGGTGTTTCAATAACATTTTAAGCGTTACTAATGCTCCTATAAGTTTTATTTAAATATGAGGAAACATTTGTGACCCAGTTTTTTTGTTTTTTGTTTTTTTCACATAAAAAGATGTAGCTGTAAAAAGTAAATACTTTTTTGTCATTTCAACAAATGAGACTCTTATTTTAGAAAGTCGTTACACTGAACATACATCAAGCATGTTTTTGTAATTTAAATGAGTTTAGGTTACTAGTATTTAAAATCTAATCTAAGTCTCTGAGACCCTTTACAACAAGTCTCAAAGGGTCATTGTTACATTTTTAAATAAACAAATAAGTACCCTAAAATATATTTTCAGATTACAAAAATAAAGAAAAAAAAGGTAATACAGATAATAAAACAAATACACTTCATTGTACAAATAAACTAAAAATCCAAAGCTGAATGTTTCCTCTTCCATCCTTCAAACCGTTATGGTTGGAAAAATGTTCTATTGAATACTCGACAACCTAAAATAATGATTAGTCACAGCCGGTGTTGTTTTAGCCATAAAAGCTGCTTCATCTCCACTCTTTATTTGTTGCAAATGGCCCTTAATAAAGTTTTTTAAACTTTTGAGACATTTTTTTTCTTTTATGGAAAAACCTTTAGTTGTAAAGTATAATTTGAATTTGTTGGGGGGGCTTTTTGTATTGCTTTTTTTGTTTCCAGCTTACAATAAAAAAGGGAAAAACTAACAAAAAGCAATTTCGTACTAGCTCTATTGTTCATGTTAGAATCCCACCCAAAATATATGCTTTTAATTAACACATTTATTGTGAAAGCAGTTTAAATAGAAGTAGAAAGAATGGTCTAAATCTTCTCAGTGCCGTTTAGAAATTCACCGTAACAATTGTTTTATTTGTAGGTACGCAAACAAAGGCAGTATCCTGAAAGCTATATCAGACTTTGAACTCGCTCTGGAAAACTGTCCAGATCACCGCAACGCCAAGAAATACCTCTGTCAGACGCTGGTGGAAAGAGGAAAACAGTAAGTGTGTGTGGGGCCTGCATTATTTGTTCAAGTTGGGAGCCATTGCTGTCTTCCAAGCCATTTTAAACTTATTTTGTTATGTAAGTTAAATGTGTCTTTATCTTTTGGTGCCATCTGTTAAACTCTGAAGTATGCATTCAGATCTAAATCCACAGTCAAAACGTTTTAACTGTTTGTGTTGTGCTTTAAAATGCGATTGAATATGCTTATATGAGTCTGGAATGATTTTGGAGTGAATGGATGTCAAACAGAAATGTCAAAAAGCATTTTAATGACTTCTTTTATTTTCAGCTGAATTCCTTTTTGTTTGTTATATCCTTGATCTTAAGGCTGGAAGAACAAGAAAAACTGGTGACAGCAGAGGGAGTCTATCGGAAAGCGCTGCTTCTGGACGACTCGAACCCTGAGGCGAAGGAGGCTCTGCGGAACATCACTGACCTGATACAGGTGAGTGGGATGCACAAACACACTGGAGGAATGTGGCTTTTCCTGATGTGACTCGGGCTCAAACCATGCAAAAAAAAACTAAAGAAGATAAAGAACTAGAATGATGTGACCATTTCCCTGTTGATGTCATTGTATTCTATCACCACATTGGTATTTAGGGCGATGTTAGTGATATAATCAGAGGCATTTCTTTGAATTAATAGGTGACTCAAAAGTGCAAATAACGAACACAAATGCAGATTAGATGTTCAGCGTGGTTTCCCTCCTGTGAAGATGAATGTCTTTTCTCCTACGGTGTGGTTTGTAAGACTGATGGAAGTGTTTGGTGTGTCTGTGACTCTTGCACCTTGGCCTTTGACCCCGCTGGCTGCCACGGCCTCGTCCCCCTGCCCTGTGGGTGTGAAAACCACCAACTGCACAATATAAACAACCGCTCCCGCTCCGGACACGGGTGTGTGCCGTGTCCCTGCCACAAATACGGTAACGTGGACTTACCTGTGCTTTGATTGCACCTCTGAAAATCTATCTGCCTTGATGATCATTCCTTTTTCCCCTCGTGGTAAATGTGCCTCTTCTTTATATCTCATAATGTTTTTCTGGCTATTTTGAATCTTTTTAAACTCTTAATTTTCTACTTTGATCTCTATATTTTGGATGCATTTTGTGAAATGACTGAATGAATGTTGCTTTTTGTGTATTTGTGTATTTTTTGGGGGTGAAAATGCTTTAAAACATGGGCGTTTGCCTGCTTGTCAACTGTAAAGAAATCTATCCGCCTGCGAGAGGAGGCACTTGCTAAGGAGCAAGTCAAACCTAAGAGCAGCCAGACCAGTGCTGAGAAATTGCGTAAGATTTTAAGAGAGGAGAAGAGGTACGTCTACTTGTCTCTCAACAGTTTGTCTTCAGTAAAACTCTGCTGGTAAAATCTTACATCGTCCCATCGCCGTTGAGGAAATCAGCTGTTGAAATGAACCCCTTCCTGCTGGCTGTCTTTTACTCGTAGAATGAAGAAGAAAAAGAAGCGAGCGGCCTCTTCTTCTCCATCCTCATCAACTTCTAGATCTTCTTCCTCGCGGTCAACCTCGTCACGCAGGAGATCCAAGAAGAAAAAAAAGAAGCGAAGGAAGTCAGACCGCGGAAGTAAGCGTCACCGCCGGATCTCCTCCAGGGAAAGCAGGAAGAGTGAGGAGGGTAAGAGTGAAAGGGACAGGAAAGAGGACGAGGAAGTGGAATGGTACCCAGAGCCCCCCAACACTTCTGCCACTTTTCTGAACCAGACCGGCGGGCTGGTGTTTGGAGGGGAGGACGAGGGAGCAGGGAGGGACAGAGAAGCTAGAAGGGTTGGTCAGTTGAATTCTGTCTCAGCAGCTTCAGAGGAGGACGACTCCGACTGCTCACGCAAAGAAACCAGAAGAAGGGATGGAGCGGAGAGGAGGATGAGGACAGACGGGCAGAGCAGAAGCCCACAGAGAGACCAGGGGAGAGGGAGGAGCAGAGAAAGAGGGAGGGAAGATTACAGGAAAGACAGAAGAGACGACGAACTCAAGAGGAGAAGCAGCTTTGAGGAAAATCAAACGCGAAAGTCATCCTGCTCATCAGCTGAGGCGGAGCACTCCCATAAATCCAGTTTCCTATCAGAATATTCTGGAAACTCTGCTTCCAGACAGTTGGAAAGAAGAATTAGCCACGACTCCTCCTCGAGGAACTCCTTTGACGGTGGTAGGTACGATAGAGGGAAGAAAGAAGAAGAGGTGATAAAAAGAGAGAAGGAAGCTGGAAAGGAGAGATCAGAGGACGAGGGCCACACATCAGGTCGTGGGAAGCTCAACGCCGGCAATCAGAACGGACAGAGTGGGACGGCGGCGAAAAAAAAGCTCCCTGCAAACCTGCTGGAGATCTTTAACCAGATTGCGCAGTTTGAGAAAGAAAAGGGGAGTCAAGGCAAAGTCACCATTCCAAAATAAAACCAAGTGTTTCACCAACGTTTGCTCTGTGAAATCGTTGTCAGGACAACCAAAAGAAAGATGTAAATTGCCAAATCAGTTCATGTCTGCAGTTGTTATGATCTGATCAGTGTTGGGTTAGATATATTATTTTTCTCTTTAAACAGGAACAATTCTAAAAGGTTGATTAAAAATATCAAAACCTGCAGCTTTTCTCTTCAGAATGAATTGAAATCAAAGTACATAATTACAATAAATAAAGCTCGTGAAACCTCTTCATCACATTCATGAAACCTTCACACACACATTGTTTACAAGAAGTGGCCCCAGTGTTTGGAACAGGCTGTCTTAAAGAAACCTGCCTTTGTTTTTCTCTGTCTGCCTGTGGTTTGTTAAACATCTTCAGCATCTGAGCTTTGCAGATCTTTGTGAAGATTAGCATGATGTAAATCTCCTGTAAGCTTGCCTAATAAAGCATTTTGGAAACTTGATATCTTGAGTTTCCTGGTGATGTTTCTCCAGAAAGCGCCGTACTCTTGCTTTGACTTTTACAGGTTAACTAGTTTCTCCTGGTTTCACGTCGTACACTTATTACCATCCATTTACAAGCAGACCATTCTTTTTTTTGTTTACCCTTCGAACAGGGTAAATAAAGTAAACGTTAAAATTAAAACAACTTATTTTGGATTTTTTTGTATAAAAATATAAATGTAAAAAAAATGTGTTGAAATTCAATTTGTCAATCAACACCAATGTAGAAATCCAGGTCTCACATAAAAAAAATCTAAATCATTTGATTGACATCAAGACTGAATCCAAAATGAATGAAATTGCTTCCATTTGAAGGTAGTTTAAAGTAGAAGGTTAAAGCATTTATTCAATTTAACTAATGCTTTGATGAAGCTACACCGCCCTCTACTGGCAAGACACTGTAATTACCAGACACAAAAAAATATACATTTGAATTTAATTTTACACGAAAAAAAATGGTTTACTCTGAATATTTCTTAGGGAATACTTTTTTTTACACGTTAACAATAAATGAACAGTGAAAGTAGTTTTTTGGGTTTGTTTTTAACTGATCATGAAGTGAGAGAGAATGCATTAGAAAATTCATTACTTTTTTTTGGTTGCTTTATAAAAAACAACAATGTTCACACTACAAAAATAGGTAATCTAATATAAGGAACATAATACTAACTTTAAAAAGAAAATCCCTTGAAAGAAGTAAAATTATCAGTCCATTTTTATCATTTTTACTTCACGAGAAATCTAATACGATATAAAAATCTAGAAACTAGAAGTTCCATGAAAGCATTCAAAAAGGGCAAAATAAGCTTTAAAAAAGCAGTTTGATTTACTTAAAATTGAATGTTTTACTGCCCAACAAAAAGTCTGTTTTGCCAGTTCTAAGCAAATTGTGTTTTTTGAGTTTGTATTTACCTATTTGTAGTTCATTTTGAATACAGTGACAAAAACAAGTGAAATAAGTGGAGATGACTCATTTTAGAACAAAGTGAGGACAAAATGAGCATACGATCTTAGAACGAGCTGGCTCCTCTCCCACAAAATATAAAACTAGCACTTTTTCATAGAACCTAAATCTATTTTTCCCCCAAAAACTGACAATGAGTCAACATTGATTAAACTTTAAAATAACATCCTTAAAATTAAAAGGAAAATGACTGTGCAGTGTGAGTTTTTTCAGTCTTAAATCTAGTTTTTCTTCTGTTAAGAGAATTGATCAAAATGAATTTGACTCTTTTTAATAATTTCCCCATTTCTCATTAATTCATTATTAATAATAAACGTATTATTTATTAAATACTTATGATTAATTCTTAACTGTGCTGATTTTGAGAAATGTTTGCAAAGGTGTAAAGCAAAGATAAGCTAAAATAACTGGTAAAATGTCTTGGAAGTCTAAAATCAAAGTTTAAACATCTTTGCAAGTATTAAATAGTTTGAGGTGTGTTTTTGTTTGCTTTTACAGATTTTTTGTGAAATAGAAATCAAGAAAGTAAGCTTAAGCCTTAAAAAACTGGTGATAGAAAACACACGGCTTTACTCCTCAACTTAAATGTATTAAATCCAAAGTGTCCTTTAGGCTTATTGGTGTTTTAAGCTTCTTGGTGTCACACGTTTGATTTAATAACTGGACACACACATCAGTGACTGTGCGCCCAACCGTGCATCCCCTCAAACCAAAGTAGCTTTCTCCAGGCTTAGTGGCCTCTCTCTCCTCCTCCATCATTACTGTTCCCGTCATCAGCGATGCTCTGGAGAAGGTCCACATTCCGGTCTATCTTGTTAGGACAGATTAAGCACTAATAGAGGCGGAGAAGAGACTTCTTCACTTAAATGCGTCACAAACAGAGTCCTGATCTGGTTCTTCTTGGATGCCTGACATCTCAACATCTTAAAACATTGACTAAAGGAGATATAAGTGTGGGCTGTTACCCCTATAAAGAGTCATTGGAGGAGTTTGGGAAAAGCCATAACTGACTTTCTGTCCTGAAGAGAACAAAAGCTGAATTTTGATCTCCACCAACAGTTTTAAAACACCCAAAAATCGAACAAAATAAAAGCGAAAGTTGATCATCTTCTGATCTATTTTAAAAGTGCTCCCAGTCGTCTTCTAATTATGATTATGCAGTTTTTAACAAAAATTGAAAAACTGAGTCGTCTTTTTGGACATAGTTTTGGACATAGAGCGGCAGTAGTTTATTAGAAATTTGCCTCTGAATTGTGGGAGGGACTGTTGGTCCTGAGTAAGCCCATCCCTATTTCCCGTCATTCATCTGTTTACACTCTCCCACTAGCTTACAGCTCCTCACTTCCCAATCTAACATTACCAGTGCAACAAAATGGCGAGCAGTATTGAAGCCATCCAGTCGTTGGAGCCAGATGCCAGCTCAGACGAGGAAAATGAAGACACACGAGGATCTATTTGTCTACAAGTGGATGCATCAGAATGGAGCAGAGCAGGGAGCTTGTGGCTTGCCGTAGTAGCTTTTATGTCACATCTACAAGCTTTTTCCAAAAATGTTTTTCATCTGCTTCTTATTGAAAATGATTTGAATAAAGAAATACTCGGAAATACAATTTTAAGCCTAATTTTCTTTAAATATGTCCTCCATCAGCAAAATATCACAAGAGCATGTTAAAAACATAAACTTCATTGGAGTTGGTCTTGAAAAGCAGAGGTAAGAACTATCCAAAGAGGAAAATTAGGATAAAATAAACTCCAGTTTGTCCAAGATGGCTATCATCATTCCAGTGTAATATGTTTGTACTTTAATAAATAATAATGAACATGCGCAAATCAATAAGAATCCAAGCCTTCATAGGAATAATCAAGCCTCACCCTGTTTCTGAGAAAAACTATAACAGTTTAAATGCAACTGTACTGCAGTTTTACTGTCTGCCACTTGAGGGCAGTGTAGCTCTGTGGACCAGTGAAAGGTTTTTTGTTTAAAATATAATTTCCAACTGTTCCACTATAAGTATTTATTTTTTAATAACTAGAGATAGAAAGGTAAAAAAAATTATATAGAGATAAAATGAGACAGTCTTGTTTTTCTTGGTATATTGTGTTTAGATAGCTCAAACTTGGATAACACAAAGTTAAAGGGATTCCTAGACGATGCAGTTGCTTTAAGTCTAAAACAGTCTCACTTGTCCACAATGAACTTATGATCAGCAGATTTTCTGGCAGATTTCTATTGAAGTAGAATATTTTTCAGGTTGCTGGTTTCATACAATGTGTGTGTATGTATTTTACCCTCATTTTCTTGTACCATTTTTTAAACGAACCAGGGAGTTCCAGAAATGTTTCCTCAAAAACACACTCAAGACTGGTGACAGGGCAATTTCCAGAATACATTTTACAACCAGGTGTTTTTCAGGTTAATGCTTTGGTTTCTGTTTATGACAACTTTAGAAGGGTTAAGGATTTTTTATTTTTTAACAGTTGTTTTGATTTGATTCAAGTCCAAATATGTGTTTTTATTGCAGGTTTTTTTTTATTGCAGGTGAACAAACTCAATAAAAAGTCACTGTTTTGTCCCGGTGATCAACAATTTGAGGGGAGTCAAAAAAGATTTCTGAAACAAAGAAAAAACATTTTGCATTTAACTAGACTTTTTGTGTAAATTCCTTTTTTTCACAATGACTGTTGATGCAAACAGTAAAAAGAAGGCTGGAACAAATGTCAGGGCTCAACACACTGTTCTTTATAAGTTTGGCGTAAACCAAACTGCACTTATGCCGAATAAACTCACCAGATCAATTCTGAAACAAGGGTTTCGAAACTTTTTGTCACTTCCCTAAAAAAAGAGAAAAGAGACAAAGTTCTATGGCCCAGTCTGAGCCTCAAACACAGTGACCTGCTGTGATGGGACTCTAAAAAGAGCTTTGCAATTGTCCCTCACTAAACCAAAGCGGCATTGTAAAGGTGAAAGGATCAAAGCTTCTCCACATGAAGTGATTCACTTCAAAAGTTATTACAGCTATGGCAGATCTAAACTGTTAAGGAAATTCTTGGCTTTGTATTTTACGTCCTTTTGTTGTGAAAGTTAAGTTGGAGGAATATACATCTACAAGTTATTTACTGACAAAGTATTTGATGTATTTAATTATTTATTTGAACAAATTAAAGGATTTATGGAGGTGGTGCATTAAGACTAACAAAATCCATTTTTTATGTCTATCATACAGAGTCCATAAACCTGCAATTGTCCTTCTCTGCATATCTGAAGGACTTCCATTCTCTGGGAAGTTATATCCTGATCCTGAATTATTACAGTAAGCTCAGCAAGAGAAAGAAAAGAAAGAAAGGGCAACGTGAGGAGGAGACATTCTGACCACTGCAGGGAGAAAAGAGAAAATGGACCTGCAGTCCTTGAAGGTTCAGGTCCGTGAACTAGTTGTGGAGGTCAGCAGTAGCAGATTTTTTTCTTTCCCTGCTTGACCGACTCTGATGAAGCTGCAGATTCTCACAGCTTCCATTCACCCCCCTCCTCTGCTCCCACCTGGATTCCTTTTACAAAGAGAAGGGGATTCCTCCTCTTAGGCCTCTTTCTTCAGCACTGAGGCAATCAGACTGTTGAACACGCAGAGGGAGATGAGACATTTTAAATTAGTGTTAGAAGAGGAAGGGAGACAGGGGGAGAGAAGCGGAAAAAGACATTTTTCATTTTCTACAATAAAAGGCACTACATTGAATTCCCAGAGCATGACAATACAGATGAGCAAGTAATGGAATAGGAGTGGACGTGTTGTCCATGTGTTAGTGGGTAATGAGGAATTTAAAGGTGTACGGTCTTCGGGTGCCATTCACTCGGGCTCTCAGCTGCTTCGCTGTCGTGGGCCTTCGCCTCTGTGCTGTCAAAACACTCTGCAGGGA
The DNA here is from genome assembly GCA_014656515.1 of Oryzias celebensis. Lineage (NCBI taxonomy): Eukaryota > Metazoa > Chordata > Actinopteri > Beloniformes > Adrianichthyidae > Oryzias > Oryzias celebensis. Next base: position 14,192,420 of record BNCR01000004.1, on the reverse strand, counting down.
CTCAAAGTTCCTCCACAGAGACACACCCTTTTTATATTTACAATTTCTGGAACTTCTTCTTTCTTTGCCTGCAGGGAACCAATAAATCAAGCAAATACCTGCTCTGTTATTAACCCCCAGAACAACTCACCCTTCAAGGGTTGATTTCAGTTTGCAGGATGGCAGGACCAGATTTATAAACAAAAAAAATAAAACCTAAATGTTGTAAGAATAGATGATTTGATCAAATATGACTAGTTTGTAAGTTATATTTTAATGTAATAATTGTGCTTATTTATTTTTTTACAATTTTCTATACAGATTCTTATAATTTTGTAGCAATATATTTGTTTGAAGTCCTTCAGGTATCATTGTATCACTATGTCACATGATCAGGGGATGACTGAATTAATTCACCTGTTCACCCTCAGATTGACTCTTGTGTGGTGGTTTGCTTTTTATATATTTAAATGCTCAAGAATACATTTAAGAACTCTGTTGGACAAGGAGTATTTTGTTTACTTTTGCACGTTACAAACAATGAACCTGCCTTAACATCTCCTGCGTCTGGTCAAGCACTAAAGTCGCTACAATAGTTTTCCATTTTTTTCCCCCCACATTTTAAAAAACACGTAAAAATGTGTTAAAGGTATGAATACCAAAAGTACAAGCATGAATGTCCTGAACGTGGTGGACAGTTTGATACCAGTATTGCATAGGTTTTAAAAGTACAGAAAGAATTTCTTGAAAAAATCTGAAAAAAAACCCTCCCATACAACCTCATTAGAAACATAATGAACTAGCATAACACTAATATAACAGCTTAATGCCAAATTATTTGAAGGTTTCTATAAAAGATGAAAACATAGCCCATGATGCTAATAGAAATGCTTGTTGCTAACCTACTTAAGATACTGATATACATTGAATTTATTAAAAACATGTTTAATAAAGTGGATCTGTTATGGATTTACAGCAAATGGTGAATATAAACATGCATGTGTCATTCACTGAAAGTGTCAGAGGTCCCCTGGAATTACTTGAAGCATGCATCTGTGTGTATGTGTAAAAGAGAGTGCCGTCTCCACGGTAACAGATTCAAAGTTCACGTTTGCTGCGTGAGAGCAGCTGCATGTCATCTACTTAGCCACACACACTGCAGTCTGAGATGGACAGACTTTGTGCCGAACAAATTGACGCTGTGTCTAAACAAAAAGTCAGATCAAAATAGTTCTTTCGGTTTTGAAAAGCTCACAAGTTGTGCAATTCAGTGCTACAAAGCTTTTACGCATAAGATAACGGAACGGATGCTTTTATGATCAATTGACTCTAGACTTGGCTCGTAAGGAACACATACGTCAGAAAATCTTCAGGTCTGAGTTTCATTACCAAACAATTGATTTGATTTAATTTCACAAGCTCATAATATGAATTTATTTCAGACACATTTGGATTTCTTAGTCAAATTTCCATTCTAGAATCAATTTTGTTTAGTTACAAAAACCTGTTTTCACAAAACCAAAGGCTATGAATACAATCAACTGATAAATAAAGTTTGATTCAATTTGATAGATACATTTTTTTCTCCAGTTCAACTAGAAACTGCTCTACATTCATGAGTCACAGCTCAGTCACTAACAGCTGTGCCAAAAATTACATAGTTGAAACTTCAGTGGTTAAACAGTTGACTTGGAAGGTGCTAACAGAAATGTTCATTGTCTCAGTGTGCAGATTTTCAAATAAAATTGATTACAAACCAAGACCAAAATAAACTGAGGTCAACAGTCAACATTTGTCTTTATTCCTGTATTTTTCCCAAATATGCAAAATATTAATTAAAAATCTGCAGAAATTATGATTATTTCTGGTAATGTTGTAATAATATTCAAATTCAAGAACGATATCCAACTGAAGCAAAATTATTACAGTAGATTCTGACTTTCAGGCGTCATGAAGGAACAATATTTGACAGCCGCTGCATTGAACTGCTGCATAAGTAGAACAAAAATCTTGAATCTTGGTGCATTCATCACACACTGAAGTTTGTCCACCCAATAAAATGCATTCTTTACTGTTCTCACTTTATAATAATAACAATTGCGTTTGTAAATCACAGCACAAAATATATGGTGAAAAAACCGTCAAGGCCACATGGTAATTTGATCTCCTGAAAGAGCAGGAGGAGAGGAAAGAAATATTCTTTCCCGTTACAACTCAAAACACTGTTTTGACATAATTGCTGCCCTGAGAGTGTGTGAAGTAGAAGTAACCTCATTTATTAGAGCCTAACATGCCCCCCCAGGGGCTGTTTTCTCTCCCAGTGAGCAGTCATTAGAAAGCACACACACAGCGGGGAGTCCCATGACTAAATGCAAACAAGTGCACGAGTCATTGTTCTGAGCATCATCTGCTCCTCCTCAAAGCCTGGTAAAAATAAAGTTTGCTCATTTCTACCAAAGGCTGTAGGAACATTTACTTTTACTTTTAAATTCCTTGTCCTAAATTGAATTTTAAAAGGCAAGGAAGCTTAAAAAGATGGCGTCGTTCATGTTCGACAGGTGAACGCTCTAATGTTTCCAGATGGGGCAGTTTTTAATTTCCTACAATGTCAGGATGTCACCTTTGAGTGCTCAGTGCACTTCCAATTTCTTTTCTTTTTTTTCCCCTTACCATAATGAGTTTTGTTCACGTATTTTCCCCTCCCTTCTCTCTCAGTCATTATTGAATCAGAGGAGGCATGGGTTCAGGTAGGAGAGAGGTTGTGCAGCTGGCCATCAGAACATCCTTCAGTCTGCGTGGATAAAAAAGGATGAATGCTCTGAAAGTGTTCAAGGCCAGAGTGAGAGATGAGAGGAATCTGTTGATTTACTAATGGAGCAGGGGTGGCGGAGACTATACAGAACCCTTTGAACAGCAACACTCCTGTTCTGACCTCTTTTACACCTTCCTCCATGCCTTTTCCCAATTTTTTCCCCTCCCTCTACCTTTGTCCGTTTCTTCATATATATTCTAGTCAACACTTAGTAATGATATTTGACAAGATGCAAGCACATCTTCCTCCTAACGGTGAAATTACACTTCCTCTTCAGGTATACTTTTTTAAACATCCACACATAGACTCACGCAAATCACAACTTCTCCCAAAAAGCTAGGAAATTCCATTACAATTCCAGAAGGATTTGGGTTAATTTTGTAAATATGGGGGTCAGAGCTGCCACCAAAGCTGAGCGAAGGCGAGGTGCGTCTGCACAAGCTGTGGGTGTTGGTGTGTGTTTGCTGAGTGCACGCACGCGCGTGAGAAAGAAACGCTGACTGTGTGAAGAGGAGAGTCCTGGAAGCAGCAGTCTAAACCCAGCCACTCTCTCCAGAGATAGCGCTCCTTTCTCATTTGCTCTGGCCTTATTTTAATAATAGCTGTGCATAAGTAATTTCTAAAAGGCCAGGCAGGCACATGTGCACGGGTGGGGGGGGAATTAAACTCATTTTATCTGTGAGCAGGTGGATTCCTATTTATCATTAACATGCATAGAATTTGCACAATGTTATTTCTTGCTTCTGCTACTGATGGCACGTCATCCAAATAATGTTAGAGGAGGGTCTCTCCCTCTTTTTTTTTTTTTTTTTTTTTTTTGCTTATGCTGGAGTGAAATTCCTAGATAAAGGTACCGTTTTTTTTTTTTTTTTTTTGCAATTTTCTGCTAACGGAAACTAATTCTGGGAAGCTTCTTATTACAGTGCTGGCTCATTTGGTTTGCATTAAAAAAGGACAGGAGTGACATTAGGATTTCTGCCAGATTTCCAGGAGATGCTCCAACATTCGCTCTTATATCATTAATAACCCCCCTCCACCCCTGCGTCTTTACACAAGCCCTTTTCCTCTTTTAACTGGCATTAAACAATCTCTACTCATTATTGGCCCAATAATAAAACCACAATATATTCCACTTCCTGTTTTAGATCCTATCAAAATATTGGAATGTAAATTTGCAATTTTGAATGCATGATATGGAGGTTTAACACATGATGGATATTCTTTGTTATTTTAGCATAAAGCAGATGCAGGGTTATTTGTCTTTTATTTAAAATTAGGATTAGTCTCTTTTCAAACTTTGTTTAACATTTTTGTCAATTTGCAGTTCTTTAGCTGAATCTAATTACCCTTTCCCATAGGTTTTAAACTAAATTGTACATTTTTAAGCAATGAGTGTTTAGTTAATTAATATTTGTTTTAGATTTTTGATGATCATTTTTACTTTTTTGGCAAACAAACATAAAAAACTTTTTTGATGAATATTCTGGATGCTGCAGCAAAGTAGTGAAAGCATGTTGGTGGATGAGCATACATTTTTATTTTTTAAATTTTATGTTTTGTTATCAATTTCATATCAAATTTGCACTAACTATATTTTCCACTGAAAAATGTGTACATCTGCATTGTCGTGCCGAGAAACGACATCCAACGCCCGGCTTTGCAGAGGGGGATCACAGTGTGTGCAGGCCGGATTAGGCTCTCTGCGACCAGTCATTCACACCAGTGTTTACGGTGATGAAGAGCGAGATGATGATGATGTGTGTCTCTTTTCTCGCTTCTGACAAATAACAGCATGGCAGCTCCACAGCTCCTGACAGCCAGCCAAGCAGCCAAGCAGGCAGGCAGTCAGCCATTGTTTTGTAATGTGTTTCACTCTGCCAGCGCTGATCCTTTGCTAAGGTACTTACCATGCTATTGTTGTCTAAGTATGCTATTTTCTGGCTGGGCACCTCCACTATAAAATACCACGCTTCCCCCTTTTATTCTCTTTCTTTTTTTTTAAGAGAGGTTTGTTACAGTCACCATCATACTAATCCTGGTGTGTGATATGTATATGTGTCAACATAGAGGAAGAGAGGAGAGTCTTAACCCAGGAGAGAAAGGGTGTGAATGGCAGAGAGGCAGATAGACAGACAAGTCCCATTCAGTCCTTACTGTCCCCCCATGACACCAAATTACTGTTTATCAAAATAAGACGAGCAGCATAATAAGAATGCTTTAGGAGTGTATCGTCTAATGCGTCTCGGATATGTAGAGGACTTTTGGTATTTGAGCAGAAATGTTCTCCAAAGAAGTCAGATTAAGACTGGAGGTCAGAGCAGGGAGCAGTGACTGCAGCGCTTTGGGTTGTTCATTTAAATGAGTGTGAGCAACATTTGGACTCTTTGGTACATTTTTGCTGTTTGATTTTTGTAAATTTATCATATGTTGCCAAAATTGGATGCAGGTGGAATAGAAAATTGTTGGAATGATTCTCTAATTTCTGCCACATGTTTGGAAAAAAATAAATATACTCTTTTAAATTTGTGCTAAAACAAAGAAGCAGCCTGTTTAGACAGTACATAATAGCAGTGTGCTATTACTTTTTAAAATGTGGCGGACATTTTTGCAGTACATTAGACTTTCTTTGGTTCTGGAGCTTTTAAAAACTTCATCAGCACTATACTAAATCGGCATAGAACTGGAATAGTATAAAATCCTTTTAATATAAGTTTAGGCTAATTTTCTGCACAGGAAAATGTTTTTGTAGCAAAAAAAATATTTGAAACTTCTGATTTGTGTCAATAAATCTTAAAATGTAAATGTGAATGCTCTCAAATATATAATCCACATAAAACAATTATTTTTGTGATACATGAGCTTAAACTTCTGACTTTTTCACTGTGCTGCTGAGGAAGCCTTTTTTTTGCTTCAGCCCATGCTTACAGGGTTTCTATTTAGGAACAAATCATCACATTTCTCTATTTTAATTAATCTTTTTAAACCTTTTTTTTTTATTCCCATTTCTGGTTTAGTTTGCAAATTTTTCTCAGCTATCTTAATGGTGGTACAGAAAATCTTTGGGAGTCTTAATAAGCCTAATATAGAAACATATTTGAACCCTGGCCCTCCACTAAGTAGATTATAAACATTTATTATTGCATGTTATCATAATGTCCTGCACAGCATATTGCCAAACTTCTGTGGTCCAGTTCTCTTCTCTCTCCCCCCCTCGTGCAGTGGAAGATCATAGTTAATTCAGCAGCGTTATGGTAATGTAGAGGTCCCTATCTGTCCCAGCATCACACATACTAACAAGCTTAGGATAAGCCCAGCCTAGAACGGTATGAGGTTTGAATTTCTGGAACCGGCACAGTCTCTGCAGCTAAATCTCACTTCAGCAGAAACCAGAGGGGTGATTCCTCCGCTTAAAAAAAATTAGTGCTAGTGCATATATTTTTTTCTGCAAGGAAAGGAGGTTTGATACTCTGAGAAAAAATGCACTGTATGTAAAAAAAAATAAATAAAAAAAAATAAAGAAAATTTAAGGAAGGCAAAAATCGTCTTGAGAGGGCTAATCAGCTGGCAACTCTGAAAAGCCTGTAAGGTGCATTAAGAGATTTATACACAGTGCAGAGGTAAAGCCGCACAACATTGTTGACTCATTTAAAGGTGCCAACATCTCAACTTTGTGCACTGTTAACAAATGCACTCATGTTAAGTTGGTGTACTCTGCACTTCTCCTGGCTCTGTAAATCGCAGTGCATCTGCCATAAGCATGTTATGCCCCGGAGCTCATCAGCACCATGCGATCCCAGGCTGAGCTGCCTCTGTGAGACAACATGCTAAATCCTGTTTGTGAAACTCAACTGTGCTCAGCTCTTAGACTAATCTAACCACCCTCAACCTCAGAGAAACGAGAGTCTGTTGGTGCCGAGACGAGATGAGGAAGAACACAACAGAGAAGAATTCTGCACAATTTTAACAAAAGGACAAGAAAACCATATTTGAGAAATTTGATAAAAATTAATAGGAAATACAGATAAAGTTGGTAGAAACTCAACTTAAATTGAATTTAATAAAAAAGAACTCTGCATGAAATCCCAAACTACAAATAACAGCACAGATGCAGCATTTGAGTGTAGCAGTTATGCTACAAACCACATGAATTGATTCAACACATTTTTATTTTTGGTCCAAACTTAGTGTGCAATGATATATTTTTTCCTCCTTTTTACCCTCTTTTTCTTTGTTTCATTTTTATTTTTTTTGTTTTCCCACCATTCTTTTTTCTTCTTTTTCTGTAATTAAGATAATAATTATAAATAAAACTATGTGAATAAAGTTTTGACGAGGTAAGGTTTTGTGTTGTTACAGGGCAGATATTGCAGGCCTTCACCAACACCAGGCAGACTCAATGTTTGCACCATCTTTAAGGAAAATATGAGAAAAGGACTGTCTTTTTGTGTTGGCTTTAAAGCAGTCAGAAAATGTGTTTGAGTTGCTGCATTTTTAAGTTATTATTGTAAAGTCTAACCTTGGCATGTCAATGTATTTTTATTATTATTTGTGTATTTTATGTTATTATTTATGTATTTTATAAATGTCAATTTAACATTTTCAAATATCAACTGTTTTCCTTACAAAAACCTCTAAAATTCATGCATACTAAAAGCTCTTTAGCTAAAAAAAACCCAAGGACTAACTTTTTTCTGGACTATGTTAACTCAGAAAAAAGCATAAATAAGGTTAAAATGAAACCAATATAACTCCAAAAATTGCATTTCTCCAAAAAGTAACCCAAAAATATATACCATCATGAAAAACATAAGATTTGGGTTGAAGAAATAACCTTTTAAGTCTTTCATGAGTGTGGCACTATTTGTATTTTAGCATCTCTATCACAAAGTTTACAGTTTTTCTTAAGTTATCTGACATAAAGCCTTCAACGTGGCAGTCACTTGACTTTTTATCACTGAGGCAGAAAAATAAGATGAACAGGAGCAGACATAAAGTTTAAAGTGTTTATCTTGCCTTTATTGTCCTTCCCTTCTTCGTTCTGTCTTTCTTTTTGCCCCTCACTGTCTGTCTGTCACTTCCTCCACCGTCTGTGCCTTTTCTCTCCCTCCAAATGATAATTCAGAACATCACAGATTTGGCACTTGTAGCAGGTCTCGCAGAAAAATTAATTAATGCAAACTCCAAGTGCTATCGAAATTATACATTTGGAGTGCGCGCAGATACAGAGAAAGAGTAGGAGAGAGATGTGAGGACGTTCTGGTCTCATTAAGGGAGCAGGCAGAGTGGAATTAGTCTGAATATAATGACAGGCCGCACTATCTCATGTAAAAACAGCCCTGTTTTCCTCTCTCATTCATTGGCACTAGTAATTAGTTTTGGCCCTAAAACTGTCACCCTTTACTCTGGAAAAAGGCAGATGTGATTTGAGGTGCAATTTAATCTTGCTTTAATGAAGAACTAATGGACGCATTGCAAATTACTTCTCCCTCCCAGCCCCCTCTCTGTGATTGAACAGGGGCTGGGGAAAAAAAATCTATTTCCTGCTTTTGAAAAGATCAAGAGTATCTTTGATAATGGTGAGAGCGTCACCGGCAGCTTCATTGCATAGAGCCAACAAGCTCTCTTAGGCGAATCTCAATTCAGTGGAGAGGAGGCCACAATTAGCGACAAAGCAGGGAGAGCGCTGCCGGGGCCCGATCAGACAGAAAGCCTCTTGGCGCTCCGGGGTCGTTGTTCCAAAAAAGGCCCTGGAGGTGACACGCAGGAACAATGAGGCTTGATAAATTCCCCTTTAAAAAATGTACTACTAATTTTCAATTATGCCTGTAATGCATTACCTATTAGAGAGGGAAATTGGACATGCGGGGAGAAGAACAAACAGTCTCAACACTCATCTTCCTGCTAGTGATTTTGGGAGCTTTCTGAGGGCCGGCCTGTATTAGCAAAATGAAAAATAGACGCTGTTTGCTGGTGATTTAATTCCACTGAGACAGAAACTCAGAGAGGATGGAATGATTTTAAGTGCCAAATCATATCCAGCCATTACTTTTGATTCTTCTGGAAGGATTATCCCGAGCACAAGGACGTGACTGCATTCTTTTCTAATTTGACCTAATTTCCAAAATGATGTTTTTGTTGTTTCAAAAGGCAGTATTGCTGCAGAAGACAGAGCAGAGAGGAGGAGACCTTGAAGTGGGAGTCTGCAGGAGAACTGCCTGCTGCTCTCTAAACCACTTAAAGGAGACTGTTTCAAACTGGCATCACTAACAGATGATGTTGTAGAGAATGTATCAAGGCCAAATCGTGGTCCTTGAAATGGGTGAAAAGGGGATGTGAGAACTGAGGAGGGTTAGACATGTGGAACACGTGTTATGTGTATGTGTGAGAGTGTATTTGAATACAGCCAGAGCAAAGCAGAAAGCCTAATGGGAGTGGGCTTAACTCCTGCACACAGCCTCGCTACATATCTGATTACTGGAACCAGTAATTTTCTTTCCTTAAATAAGGAAGAAATTGGATAGGATGAATGAAATTTGGCTGTCATATTGCAGTGATGGTGCAGCAGGGAGATTATGTGTTTCACATAATCGTTCATCATTTCCCAACCAGTGTTCGGGCTTAGCATAATGGAATTGGTAAACTGGTTTAAATCAGAACGTGAGGACAGACTATCAGGCAGACTCTGAGGATCTGTGGTAATGTCTTCAGACCAAGCATTTCCACCACAGAGCTACACATAAACACACACACATTGCATAGCAAACGGAGCAAGAATACTATTTTTGACCTCTCATCACAGTGCCACAACACATACAAATGTTCCTTAGCACATTCTTAAAAGCCCATTTCTTTTGTTGTACAGTCATTCCTCTTTACACACATTTGTATATGCTAAATTCTATTCCTTTTTGTTCCATTAATTTCTTGGAGACAAAATGTCCACAAATGTGTGATATAGTAAAGTTAATAGGCAATCGCCTAATAAAAAGAAATAAACTGGCAGAAAAATGTCCATGTTAGTAAATTGATAGTATTAAATGACATAAAGTTGTGTATCTTTTTGAATTGTGTATTTTGTTTTTTTTAGCAGTTACATCTAAATGGATATTTCAGCTCTTCAGTTTTTATATTTGAACAAAACTACCTTATTATTAAAGGATATGTTTCCTCTGACTGCTTTACTTTTATTTTTAGGCGTGTATCTCTCCACATGTGCTTTTTGTCTAAAAAATCAAGCAATGAGTTTTTATTTGACTTAAATGTTAAGTTTTGTTCATATTGTGTGCTTTCTAGTCTATGTTAACCTATTTTTTGTGTAATTCTTTTTAGAGGTAAATTTTACAGAAAGTGTTCTAGTCCATCTCCTGTGGAGTTTTAACGTTAAAGATAGCCTTCATGGAACATCTCTTGTGCAGTTCTCATGAGATCTTTTGGCCACTAGGTGTCACAATGGCTGTTTGAGAAACATAAGCTTGCACCTCCTCTGTTTGACTACCTGCTGTGAGGATGTGCAGAGTGAAAAATCTCTTCTTTGTTTGTCTTTTAAACCTGAGCTGTGTCAGACACCCTAAAAATATTCACTTTATGCAAGGGTTTGTGTTCTCATTTTAACTAAAAAGTGATTTGTTTAAAATAAACATCCATATTACATTTGATCTATTGGATTCAAAATAAATAGCAAAATAAAACATTTTATTGAATCTTTATTGTTTCTAAGTAAATATAAAATTTTTGCTAGTTTTAATTCTGGTAAATCACAGCTTTGTTATTAAAGCAAGACAGCTGAGAATCTTTTCAAATTATGTTGAAAAATCTCCCTGTTGTTATAAAACGGATGCACAATTTTAAAGATAAAAAGCAGTAGAAGGAACATGTATGCCTATACCTATGATATGTTGGAAAATTCTGTGCATATAATATACTTATGCTAATGGAGAGCTGTAAATGATAATGATTCATATGGAAATATCCCAATATTACAGAAGTATTTAAATTTAGGGGGTGCCGATTAAATCAATGAATCTATTCCTACCATCTATTTATTTCTGAGTCACACTGGTTGAATTTTTGGCTAATGAAGTTTCTCGATCGATTTTAGATCAGTGAATCGGATTGAATGGGATTGTTTAAAATAAAACAAGATCGACTATGAATCGTATCAGTAAGCTCAAATATCAAACAATTTGTTGTTAAAATTATTGTTACACCAGTGATTTAAATAGATCCAAATTTCCAAGTGTTTGTTCTGATCTAGTTTGATGGAAACAAACAAATATTTAAATACATTATTAGTTATTCTAAATTATCATTTGATGGGAAAATACTAGTGTTTTCAATAAAATGTACATAAAGGTCCAACATGGCAGTGAAAAAATCATGGTTTTTGCATTATTTCTATACTACTGCATTATTTCTGATGCATCAACCATACTGCTGCTGACATTGTCAGGACTTTAAAGGTGCAGATTTTTAATGACAGCTAAAAATCCATTTAGCATCATTTGTTATTGTACTTGTATCCGTTTCCTGCAATCATGTTTTTAATATTTCATTCTGATATTTAAAAGATGGACTTTCACAACAGTGTCGGTTTTTAAAACATAATATTCTTTTCGTTTCTGCTTTTCCATTCAGGGATCGCCAAAGAGAATCAGCTTCCTCAATTTACCCCTGTATTCTGCTTCCTTTACTCTAACACCAGCTGCATGTCTTTGTTCACTACATCTATAAGCCTCCTCTAGACGTCTTTCCTGGCAGATCTAGACTCAGCATCCTTCCAACATATTCACTGTCCCTCCCCTGGACATGTCTGAACCATCTCAATCTGGACGCTCTGACTTTATCGTCAAAACCTCTAACATGTGCTGTACCTCTGATGTACTCATTCTTGATCCTATAATTATAGTCTCTACGCTGAGAGAAAAGAGCAAAAACACACAATAAAAGATTGGTCAAATTTCCACAGTTTATGTTCTAAACATGCAGTATTCTTCAGTACAACTGATAGTGTAGAAGCTGATCAGACCTGTAAGCCTACTTTGCTTATGGCTTAGTATGCCACGGCATTGTGTAGTATTAATGAAGATATACATTTCTCTTTTAAAGAGATGTCAAACTTCAAAATAAAAGTCTCAAGCAAGTTAGCTAGCGCAACAATAGCTTTAAAAAACATTTTAAAATATTTTTTTACAAAGCTAGATTACAATATGCATACAGTTTCTCTTTTTACACTTAATTGTGCTGTCTTAACACTAAAATTACGTCACAAAAACGCACAGCAAAGTAGCTTTCTGATGTTGAAAACATGACAAAAGAACAGCCAAAACCTTATACATCGCTTTCACAAACGGTAACCCAAAAAATGTTGCTGTTCTGCCAGGTATTAATTAAGTTTGGAGTACCTGTCCACACATTTGCCAAAGGACAGGTGTTAGCCCAAACTTCAAAGATCAGGCTTTATGGAACACCTGTCGACCCAGCATCCTTTGCGTATCCAATATGGAAGAACTGGCGGTGGAGGTCCGTGGCTCTCGCGGCGCTTATTACAAGGTAAATACTGGGGCATCCGTGCATCCTTGACCTCGTGTATTTCTCACATTGTGTACTATGTTAACTTAAGTTGATGGGATTTATTTATTTGTTTTATCTTGTTCTAAATTCTTCCAGCTGCTTGCTGTACGCATCTGATAGCAGAGCTAGCCAAAATTAGCAGGCTAGGCTAACGTCGCTTGTGAATATCCGTTATTTCTAGTTATTATATTGAGCATCATTCAATTCCGTAAAAAAATTATGGTTTATAAAACAACTGACGTGTGTCACACTGTAGCTTTTAACACACACACTGGAGTGTTTCTTGTGCTTTTCGTAAGCTAAAAGTTAGCTTACTAGCTCACTGATTATGAGACTGTTGACGTCAGTTTGTGTTGCCCTAGTTCGGTTGGAAAAGTGCTTTCACAGCATTGAACATGATTATATTTATGTGAGGATTTTGATTAATGTATATATTTAGGGATTTGAAGTCTCGACGTTAGGCTTTCCCTACACGTGCTTCACGTTTCTCTACCACTGTTCATTCATCGAGAATGTAGCATGCCCAAGCTATCGTTACTATTTGCGTATGGGAGTCAGCTGTTCCTTGTCAATCCTGAGCAGCTGGCATGCTGGGAGAGGGTCACTCATTTCAAAGAATTGCAGTGTATTTTTAGTTCTGCAATCTGAAGTGGCACTAAAGTCTTCCCTTTTCTTCCCTCCATGTCTCCCCTTTCATCCTATCCCCCTTTTACTGGTCATTTCATTCCCTTGATACAGAATGTTAAACATGTTTTTTTTTTGCCAGGCTACTTTGTAAACCAACACAGGATGCCAAACTAGTTTAACTTGGGTACATTACAGTTAAATCGAGCAAATGTGTTTAGTGAGTTTTGTTACTGTGATTCGAAACATCTCCTAGTAAAAAATAATAGGTTCTGATTTAACTATATTTTTTCTATTTTAATTGGTGTAGTGTGACTCATTTTATATGTGCGTAGAGACATTGCAAACAGTAAAAACAAAGTGATTAATCTTTTCCCACTAAACTGTACTTAAAAAGGAAGTAGTGGTCCTATTATATCATTTTAGTGGATTTTCTTTTCTTTTCTCATGGATTGATTGATTGATTGGAGATGACTCGAGTTAACTAAGTAATGATAGAAAAGTGAGCATGGAATGGTTACTTTCTTGAGTTTTCTTGTGAGTTTTATCATGGATTTAATATACTAAGCACACAAAGAAATGAAGAAAGTGTAACATTTGGCTAAAGTAAACATCTCAAGGTACTACCAAGTACATTTCGGGTGTCTGTGTGCTTTCAGTTGTCAGTTTAAAAGAAATTAAGGAACTTTGTTTGCTCTTAACCTAAAGATGCTACATTTTAAAGAAGCTGATTGGTAACAATGATTTTAATTTGAACTACCATATATCTTCCCATAGGAGCCCTGGCGTATATTGGAGACCAGCATCTATTAGAGACTGGCCACTATTGGAAGATATACAGTAGTCAACATAGTGATGGTCACTCATAGATTGTATTCAGAATTTAAGGTTAAACACTATTATTTTGTTTAGATGTTTCTGTGTTTGTTTAACTGATGTAAATTTTATATCAAGTTAGAATGAGTAAGTCCATATGTACCTTTATGGTATTTGTGGGATTTTGTAAGCCTGCAAATTACTTTTCCTCAGATAATAAAATGTAAATATTCAGGGTAATATGCAGCCTGTCAAATTTTCTATAGCAATAAAAACCTTTGGTCCAACCCTACATTTCTTAGTTGGGAAATGCAGATAGTTCCTCATATTATAGTCTAAGCAAATGTTGTAAACCACGTTCTAAAGATAAAATTTGAATATTAAAAAATGCATAACTCTATTGCATATTTTTATGAGAGTTTTATAACTAAAGAAAATTTGTTGAGCATGGAAAAAATATAAGGGGAAAAAAGAAAGTTTGGGGGCTAAAGTCCAAATAGTTCATGGTGAGTTCTGAAAGATTCCCCATTTCCAAAGAAGTCACACAACTCCACTCTGCTCTCCAGGAGCATTGTCACCTGGAGCTGCACCACGCCTGATAATAACATAACCACAAGGGGAATCCTTGACCAACCATAAAAAGATAGTTAGATAAGTCTGTTAACGAATACTTAACACAGAAGACAAATGTTAAGATAGTGCTTAATGTGCTTAGTTTCCATTAGCTGTAATACTAAACTGGGGTTCTGGTAAAGATAATTTTAACAAATTGGAGAACTGTTCTCAGAAGTTTGGACTATGTACAGTGGGGAAAAAACATACTTGGTAGTTACCAGCAAGTTGTTCAACTTAAAAAGATTAGAAAAGTTAGTAATGTTATCAAAGATACTTCAGCTGTGAGGGACATAATGTAAAAAAAAAGAAGAAATCCAGAAAAAGCTCATTGTTTATTTTTATTTATTTATTTATTTATTGTCTAATGGTGAAGAAAATAAATATGTGGTCTATAACAACTTCACCTCAGTACTTTGCATAGTAACTCTATTATCAGTGACAGATATCAAAGGTTTTCTTTAGGTCTTCTGCAGGTTTGTAAACACTAGCTGCATTTACATGGACACAGGTAATCGGGTTAAAAGCCTGATCGGAATAAAAATGCCTCATGTAAACACTATTTGGTTTTTTTGTAAATGTTTTTACAATTAGCTAATATAACCATTGTGTGAAATGTATCATTTTTGTTTAGAAACACACATTTTAATATCTAAACAAAGTTGAGTGCTAAATTAGGAGAAACATGATTGCACAACCTTGTTGCACAACCTCTATCAACTAATTTGTTACAAAAATAATTTCTCACTTGTATATCTTCCAGGGCTTTGTCAGAGACATCCACGATGACTCTCTCACCATTGCTTTTGAGAACAAGTAAGCATCTGCAGCTACTTTGTCACGTCTGCATTTGGAAACCTCATGATCTGAATTCAAACGTTTGACTGCAATTGTAATGCTTTCAGCAAGGTCTGACATCAGAATCTTTCATTGCAGTTGGCAGCCAGAACGCCAGGTGCCCTTTGAGGATGTCAGACTGCCCCCACCTGCTGACACCAAAAAGGAAATTAGAGAGGGCGAAGAGGTGGAGGTGATGAAAGCACATCCTTTTTTTCTAAACTGTTCTCTTTCCTTTTTCATTTTTTGTGTCTTCATCTGTGTTTTCCTTTTTATTGTCCTGTCAGATTTTATCCAGAGCCAATGAGCTGGAGCCTTGTGGCTGGTGGTTGGGGAAAGTTCGGATGATGAAGGGTGATGTACGTGTCATTAATAAATGTTTGTTATACGGTAATATAACTGAATTTATATGTAACATAACTTATAATAAAAATCTAATTTAAACTTAACTATAAACTGAATTTAAAGCAATTTTTTAAATGTAATTCTTGAATAAAATATTTTTTAGCTGTTCCTAGCACTATGCCTCTGTTTATTTCTAGTTCTATGTGATTGAGTATGCAGCCTGTGATGCCACCTACAATGAGATTGTAACCTTTGAGCGTCTGCGCCCCGTCAACACCAACAAGCCCCTCTCCAAAAACCCCTTTTACAAGTGTACTGTTCCTGTTCCTCAGGATCTACAAGAAGCGTACGTACCCTAAGCATTAGAAAATCACCTTCACATTTCAGTCATCTGTTACCTGTGAGGATGTACAGATTCTTGACATGAGAAATACCAACCAGAGAGACATAACCAGAAATACGAAAGGCAGAATGTAATGCAGTTTTGCTGAAATTCAGGTGCCAGACTGAGAATGCACACAAGGACTTCAAGAAAGCTGTGGGAGCTTGTCGCATTTCATACTGTCCTGAAACCAGTCATCTAGTGATTGTGGTAACTATGATATGCTGTCATTTCTTCATAAATCTCAATTTCAGCTATGATGCAGTTCTGTGCATCTGCTACGTTTGCTTTATGTTTGTCTCTTTCTGTCAGTCGACCAATGAGACAACAGTAAAGCGTGTCTCTTTGCTGAGTGACATGCACCTGCGCAGCCTTAGGACCAAGCTGCTTCTGATGTCACGTAACCAAGAGGCCACCAAACACCTGGAGGTCAGTTGTTTTACAACAAATTACACCCTTTAATATCGGAGCTTAAGCTCCAGTGTTTACATTCTTTCTACTACTGTAACTATTCAACCATTTACGCAATTAATGGAATTCCAGCGGTTTCTGGAATGGTGAAAAGCAACCTTATGCTTATAAGCAAACTGTACAGTAATTAAGTGTTTACGCAATCAGTGTAAATCAGCTGATTCATTCATAAACAAAAGCGGCTTTGCGCTGTTTTTCAAAACTTGATGTTAGTAATATGTTGCCCATTGGTGTAAAGCTGATATGACAAGCCCCTCTTATCTGCATCAGAATCAGCTGATTCACGTTTATAAACAGTCATAGAGTTACTGTTTGTAAAAAATTTTGTTATTTAGGTGTTGCTGGCGACAGCTCCGATGTTAAAAAAGAGTTATGCAGTATAGCATCTTTGTTAAATAAATAGTACTTTGTTAACCCTCATCTGCATAAAGTATAAATTGCACCAAAAGATTAAATAAAAATTCACAGAAAGACTTGGGCTTTCCCAAAAAAATGCATCTATTTATGAGTAATATTTCAGTGATTTATGATTTAGAATGAGCTCATACCTAACTTTAAATGATGGAATGTCATGTGTTTGTGTAGACTTCGAGGCAGCTGGTGTCCTCCTTTCAGGAGGAATTTACGGTGAGACTTGACCTAATGGGCCTCGCCATAGGAAGCCACGGCAGCAATATCCAACAAGCACGCAAAGTCCCAGGTGTCACCGCCATCGAGCTGGATGAGGAGACTGGCACTTTCCGGATTTATGGGGAGGTAGGCTGTTGTGTGACCTAACTACCAAACAACTGTTAACATCTTCTGTGCTTTGCAGATTTACTAAGAAAATATTACTTTTTAGAAATTTTAACTCAATCAAATGAGAAATGATGTACAAGAAAGGAGAATTCCTTCTTTTATTTTAAGATTTATGGGTAATGTTTGTGGTATTAGTGTTCCTAATGGCACTGATAACAACAGATAGAATCTGTTGTTATTTCAGACAGCAGAGGCTGTAAAGAAAGCAAGAGGCTTCTTAGAGTTTTTGGAGGACTCTGTGCAAGTACCGAGGAACCTTGTGGGTAGGTTCACAGTTTCTGCATTTTTAAGAGCTGCTAAAACAAAAAATATTCAATTTCTTTATTTTGTTGTATTTCATTTTACATCTTATTTTTTTTAATCTCCTGTAGAATGTTTTATATCCTGTTGTCACCGTCTCATTGCATCTTGTATTGTCTCCAGGTAAAGTGATTGGTAAGAATGGGAAGGTCATCCAGGAGATTGTAGACAAGTCGGGAGTGGTACGGGTCAAGATAGAAGGCGACAACGACAACAAGCAGCCACGGCAGGAAGTCAGTTAAAGCTAAAGCAAAACATTGCTTGCTGTTAGCAAAGTGCTGTTATGTTCAGGTTATTTATGCTGTCTAACATGTAATGCCTTTTATAATAATAATAATAATATTTTTTTTTTTTTTGCAGGGAATGGTCCCATTTACTTTTGTTGGTACAAAGGAGAGCATTAGCAACGTGCAGGTTCTGTTGGAGTACCACATCTCCTATTTGAATGTAAGATCCTAAACATTCTTGTTTTGGTGCCTTTTCATACAGTGAATTTCAACACTAATTTTAACATTTCTAAGGAATCTTCACCTACTTTCCTTTACACTCACACAATCCATGGATGTAAACAATAATACACGTTTTTAAAAGTGAAAAAAATGTATGCACCCCTACAGATCTACTGTATGTATGTATGTGTGTATGTATGTGTATGTATATGTATATGTAAATGTATGTGTGTGTATATATATATATATATATCTTCATGCTTCTGAAGTCCTAGTGGCTGATTAAATCAAAAATCAGCTGACAAATCTAAAAGCACTGTGAATGTACACACACATCTGCAACTACAGATGAGTTTTTATGGATGCCCTTGTGCTTCTCTGCTGTCTTTTGTTTGTGACTTTTTTGTGCCACATTGGAGTGTGTTGTGCTTTGATTGCATAATATAGGAGGTCTTGCGCAGATTCAGGAGTCTAAAGGAAGGGCTGTAGCCTAGCAAGAATGTGAATGTACGAAATGAGGCGTTCTGCATAAACAGTGATGACATTAGAAATGTCAGATGTGCCTGTTTTTGTTTTGTTTTTTTTTGGTGTGAATTTATTTATTTTTCTTATAAATTTATTTTTTCGTTCTTCTGAAAAATTACAGTGTTGTTTCTTCTCTCTAGGAGGTGGAGCAACTTCGTCTGGAGAGGATGCAGATCGACGAACAGTTGCGACAGATCACCCAGGGTCACCGACCAGTCGATCGGGAAAGGGGGGAAAGAGGAGGTGCATTTAATGCAGACAGCGGTACCAATGCGTCTTCGTCTTCCTCACATGGCAGCCGCTCTTACAACGGCAGAGGGCGTGGGCGCAGAGGCTACAACACTGGATATGGTAACTCGCATAATTGAATCACTGCATTCCAACAACGAAATCAAATGGACCTGGAGCTTAGACTGAAATGTGTGGTGTGTCTCTCCCTGCATTACTCATTTAGTGGCTAAATCTGTCTTTTTCTTGTTATTCTAGGCACAAACTCAGAGCAGTCCAATGCTTCAGAGACAGAGTCAGAGCGTAAAGATGAGCTCAGTGATTGGTCCCTGGCTGGAGAGGACCAGGAGAGGTGAGCTTCTGTTTTTACCAAAACCAATTGAGTTGAAGTGGAAGTTAAAATGTCTCTGCAGGCTGAGCTTGTGATCTGTTACTTCTGCTTTGTTGGACATGCAGAGAAAGGGAGAGAGGTCATCGGCCACAAAGAGACGGTCGCAGGAGGCCAGGACCTGGCAGAGGTCGAGGAGGATCAGGAGGAAGGGGCAGAGGAGGAAGAGGAGGGTACAGCAACAATTCTGGTAAAAAAATAAAAAACTTGAACTGAAGTGGTCCCTCGTTTGTCTTTGGGGTCACATTCTAGAAACAACCTGCGATAGGTGAAATCCACAAAGCAGGACTAGACATGTTTTAAGGCTGTTAACCCCCTTTCTACACACTTAATGCACCTTTTTCAGAAAAATGTGAACATTTTCACACTTTACTTTCTTGTTTAAACTCTCAAATTTAAAATCTTCGTGTAAAGGGAAAAAAAGTGTTATAGAATGAAAACAAAGATCTGCTAGTGATCTAAAATGTATGCAAAATGAATACGCTGTATAGAAGAGATGGCACTGAGGAGATTGATTGACCGTGGTCTACAGCCAATCGGAACTCAGAACACAGTCAACTGTAAAAAAAAAAAAAAAAAGACAAAAAAGCAAAATTGCAGTGAAAAAAATCTGTTAGACCACAAATTGTGAACTGCGAGATAGCTAGGAAACACTGTAAAACGAAAGGTAAATCCTGTCTTCACTCATGTAAAAACAAATTTGTTAATTTCATGTGAATTCTTCATCAGGGTCTTGGGATCGCGAGAACACCTACTCCCATGGAGCTTTGGAGACAAACACAGAGACAGACCACACAGCTGACACTGATACCAGCGAGTCCTTGTTGCCTGCGAACCGCCGCAGAAGGTCTCGTCGGCGCAGAACCGATGAGGATGCCACTATGATGGACGGCATGAGTGAATCTGACAATGCCTCAGTTGGTGAAAACGGAATAGGTATGGAATTCTGACAAACTGGAAGCTCCTTTTACAACAGGTTTTCATCGACATGCCCATTTTAAACATGTTCACGTGTTTGGTTTCACTATCAAACATGTTTTTGGAGCTGTCACGCTGCAGACCGCCGTTTCCTGTTTCAGCATTAAAAAGAAAGCGGTTCAATTATGAAAGATAATTAAGATGAAAATCCCTCTTTTATGATGACTTAAAATCCCAGATGACTCAGAGGCTAAACCGCAGCGCCGCAATCGTAGCCGGCGTCGCCGTAACCGCCTGCCTGAGGACCGGCACCCAGGTAACCATGGCAACAGCTTTTTGGCCTCTGCAAGTCAATTCTCCTACTAGCATAGTTTGGAAACAGCGCACCTTGTCTCGTGTTTTGTTTTGAAACTGACAAAATGCCAAGTAAACGTTTCAGGTTTAGTGTAAGCTGGTATGACTTGTGCTTCAATTTTATCGGTGCAAACGGATTGATTGTGGCTTCTTGGACAAGTTAACATTCCTCTTTTTGCCTTAAATTGTTCCAAAGTTGACAACTGACAGACGGGCCTGCTTTTTGAAGTCTGTCTGCGATCAGGTGTGAAAAATCCTCCCACTTGGAGTCCTGCGGCTGTTTGTGTTCAACTAACTCATGTGCATGAACTAAATGTGTAAAAATTTGAACCTTTGGAGCTGGTTTTCCTGTTATTCATCTCCAAATGAGTCACCAAGATACTCCTGTGTTCTTAAAACTACAAAATGTTTCATGCTTCTGTTGTCCTTGTTGCAGTGACGGTTGCAGACTTTATATCACGGTCTGAGTCTCAGAGCAGACAGATGCCCACTAAGGACACCAAGAAAAACAAAGCTTTGGTGACTGTTTACCTTTTTTAAGAGCTTTCATTTTAATTCTGTATACCTGTCATAATTTTACATTTTAATGCATAAATAATCGCCTTTTTTAATTATATCAGAAACCTATCACCTTGTCGTGTTTGACATGTTCCTTTTTCCTCTTTAGAACCGGGTGGATGTCATCACAGAGCACAGCTCTCCGGCTGCCCCTGAAGCCACAAACGGCTCCAACAGTGTTTCTGAAAGCACAGGCAACAGCCCTGCAAAGTCTTC
This sequence comes from Oryzias celebensis, assembly GCA_014656515.1. Lineage (NCBI taxonomy): Eukaryota > Metazoa > Chordata > Actinopteri > Beloniformes > Adrianichthyidae > Oryzias > Oryzias celebensis. The sequence goes on along the minus strand of BNCR01000004.1, from coordinate 14,171,238 downwards.
CACCGAGAAACCCTCAGAAGTTTCTGAAAAGGGGGCCTCGAACCCACAACCTGCTGTCAACGGACTCTCCTAGTCAGATGGAAACGGTCTCAAATATTTCAACGCCTCTGGCTGCACCCTGTTTAAATCTGTGTTCCTGAAGCAGCCTCAAAACGTATTCTCTATTGAAACTCAACAAGCACTGTTCTGTTTGTACTTCTCAAATATTTGAAACTTTCTCTGCTGTGCAACTTTCTGAGTTCTGAAACGTAATCTCTCCTTTACACATTTCTCTGTACAACTGTCATTTTAAATACAGTTTTTTTACACGATAGTTCTTCCTGTATGAGCTTGCCAAAGATAGTCAAAAACACACAGAAACTGTACATTTCAGTCCACTCTTTCTCAAGAGGATGAACTGAATGTATTTCTTTTATGCTGAAGGATTCTACTTGTACCGACACTGTGGTATGCATGCAAAAAACCCAACATATTTTTCTTTCCTCTTTTTGGTACAAACCTAAAAAAAAGCAGTGGAAATATGTCCCCCTTTTTCAGAAAAATGTTCCTTATGTCCTTTTGAAAAACTGGAAGTGGCATTTTTGTGAGTTGCATATTTTGCATGAGCTGTACTACAGTGCAGAGAAGTTCTGTCGGAAACCTGAGCATAATTAACCCACATGTGATCAGTTGTCGTGCCTTAAGAGTAGACTCAATGTGTTGCTGCCTGGCTCTGCACACCATCCCAAATGATTTCACTCACCTGTGTTGACGCTGTTTGCCCTCGCTTGAACTACATCAGGCCAGGGGGCTTTGTGCTTAATGTCTCTTATGGTGCTGAAGGTGGATGGAGGCAAACAGAACACCCTTAAAAGTATTTCAGGGCCGTTTTTCCAAAATCAGGTCTGTCTGCTCTTAATGTTATTTGGGGTTTGGGGTGGGGTTGACATTAGCTGCTTCCTTTTTTTGTGCTCATAAGTTTAATGCAACCACATAGAATCATAAAACATAGAAATGTTATTCGCCTGTCTAGAAGAAAAAAAAAAGTTTTGTTTTGCACTGAAGCGTAACCATTTCCTCTTAAAGCTGATTGTAGTTGAGCCTATACTGTTTAGTGCTGGACAGAATTGTATGGGTTTGCTGGAAACATCTCAGAACTGAAAATTAATTCGTTTAGTAACAGTTTTTTTTTATTGTTCTCGGAAATTACAGCAATGTTCAGTTTGGTTTTTTATCATCACCCATTAAGTGCCAACAGGTGCAAAGAATCTCATAGGAACAAGACTTCCCGGTTACTGAGATGTTTCCGGAAAGCCATGCCTCAGTGACAATGATGTCATGTTCATGGTTCTTCCAACACTGGCTGGCTGGAAACTGGTCACGACTGTTTCTCTAAAGAAAATGAATTGTTTGGATTATTTATTTTTTAAAAATTTGTACAGTATTTAAAACAAAAAAAAAGCAAAAACAAAAGAAAAACACTAAAATGTGCGATAACCAGAAGCTTTTCTCTTAAGACATGTGACAACTACTGAGAGTTGTGACATCCCACATGTTTCTGTTGGGTTGACTAGTGTTTTTTTGCTTGTTTGTTTTGGGTTTTTTTAAAGAATTGTCTGGTTGGTTGATGTGCAATATGTTTTGTATGCAGATAGTTCTTAAATAAAGTTGATCTTCTATGTAGATCGAACACATTTTGTGCTCTAGTTCAAAATGTTGCACATAAAGCAGAAAAAGTCTCATAATCTGAGATGAAAACTGAAGTGTTTTAACCTGAATTTAAAAGAAAAATCTCAGCTACAGCTACTGCTTCAACAAATACACAGATTTTAAGTTCCAATCAACTTAAAAGAAAAAAAAAAGTTTTTAACTTTTTTTTTTTTTTAATGAACTTCTAACTAAGCAGATAATTGAAATAATGACAATAGTTCACCTTTTGTATTTGATTTTATTCAAGGGGACTTACAAAATGAAGGGTTCAAGTCAGTCAGTGCAACAGCATGAAAAAGTTTCAGTGAGAGTTCAAACAATCCATCAGCAAAATCAGCTCTACTTCTTGGCCTGGCCATCCATTAGGTCCTTGGCTTCATTTATTTTTGCTGCTAAATAGGGAGATCCACCTGCAACATCACAGAGACATTGATACAATCAATGTATCCAAAGAAATTGTAGAAGTTTACTCTGCAGATCTGTGTGAATTTGCACGTTTAACAGCCTCCGTAAGGATTTGATCCGTCTCCACGGATTTTAGTTAGGAAGTTAGGTTTTCTCTGCATTTTTAGACTTCATTACTTGCATGTGATGTGAATTGCTTTTGCATGTCAGCACTGTACAATAGACTGAGCATTGTTATCCTAACATCTGTTGTGCAGAGTTGATATGATCAAGTTTTGAGTGTAAAATGGTAAGAGATGAGTCAGAATAAGATGTGCTGGTGTGTCCAGAGCATGCTCTCACCTCTATCAGGATGGTTCAAGATCATCAGCTTTCTGTGTGCTTCTCTGATTTTATTTTTATTGGCAGTAGGACTGAAAGAAGGAAAAATCCCCAACAATTGTTTAAGAGACACGCACAGCCAAACCAACGCATGCCTTAAAAACTCCAAAGAAAGGATGCAGAGGAGTCCACATACCTGACACCTAAAACCAGGGCAGCCTCTCGTTTAGTCATTTTTGGTTCGAACCCTCCTCTATAATACCCTCCTCCAAAAGCCTGCAGCAGAACATGCAACACAATTATCAGGTCAGAGTTGCACAGAACACAGTGATTTAACGTCATGTGATTTCTAATGTCGTACCGTCTTGGGGAAACTTTGAAGAGCCTGTTTCACCTGAGGCTCCATTTGCTTCATGGCCTGCATGACATACCGACCTGGCAAAGAAAAGGTTTCAGAGTATTCGTTTACTTAAACATTTAAGTATATATTGCACAGTCGTGTAAAAAAAAAAAAAAACAACAACAAAACTAGGTTTCCACCAGATCTAAAATATAGGCAAGTAAGAACAGTTGGAAGATGTTAATTTTAATTGTTCATTTAATTAAAGAGAAAAATAATAAAATGATGAAAAAGTTTACACAAGTCTTAAATTATGCACTTTAGGAAGAAAGAAAAACATTGCAGTTTACAAAAAACTCAGTGTTTAGACAAACAAAAAACCAAACATTTTTGTCTAGAATTTAAAAGAAACAAATCAAAACGTCCTTCTTTTTCCAGAGCATTACTCCCTTTGTTGAACTTTTGGAGATGATTTCGAAAAGTATGACAGTGACTGAGACTGAATGCGTGGACTCGCACCTTCAAGAATTTTCATGCAAATGATGTAACGTGTTTTCAGACTGACCTGCGAATCCAGCCGCTGCCAGAGCCAGACCCGCCGCCACCATGGAGCTGGCCTGCAAGGGCGAGTTATTTGAAACCACAGGAGAAAAACACACATCCGTTTTATACCGCCTTTAATATCGAACGCTTTTCACATCAGGAACATCAGTTTTGGCTCCAAAACACTGGAGTTTGCTGTTAGCTGATGTTAGCTTAGCCGTTTAAAAGGAGGTAATTATCTTTGTTTTTTGACTAATGACAATAACACAGGCTTCAGATCGGTTATTATATATATTTTAAACGCGGCGTCTGACTTACCATGCTTTTGGAATATTCTTAGGTTTCTGTCAAAGATTAGAAAAGGAACTTTTGACCTCTCATGGTTCCCTTACTGTTTTTCCATGTGTTTATGCCGGAAACCGTGGACAACTGCCGTAAAGTCCAAACGCATCTTGCTCCTCCCCCTTGCGTCTATTTTTGGTGAAGCTGTGGGCAAGGTTAAAGAAACTTTTAACTCTTTTCCTCCTTTAAGACATTGCACTATTGAATCACCACTAAACTAAGATCAAAATACGATACATACTGCATATTTAACATGCATTACATTTGGGTTACAGGCAATCTTTTAACTATTTCCTAAACCTTCCCACAGTGTTTATGCCAATTATGCATATGCATATAAATAGCCTAATATTGGCCAGTTTAAATCCTACAGTATTTGCTACATTGTTTTGTGCAGGTGCCTGTTCTGAGCAGATAGTGGTGTGGAAGGCAGATATTCCCACTTAAAAAAATAAAATCAATTCAGGTCAGATGTTTTAAATATGATTATAATATCTACATTTACTTAAGAAAGTTTTATCTGTAATCACAACTGCTCTTACTACAGATCAATTTCTTTGGACTCATTTAACACTGGAATTCAGATGTTATTTATACCAAAAATTAACATTGTTAGATGTGAATATTTGCAACACTTAATTGATGTTGTTTTTGTTTTTGTTTTTGTTTTTAATGAAACCGCACTTCACCAGGGTTGGAAGATTTTAGAATTTTAAAGAACTGTTACAGTCCGATTCCATAATAAAGCACATGCTCCACTGCGCAAAATACTGCATTGTTTTCATTATTTTCTGTTGTACAGGTACAAAAATAATGCAGGATTATGTTTGATGACAAGTGAAAAGGCTAAAGTTATTGCTCAAAATAAACCTGTTTAAACTCATTGTTTATGCTTCTATGGGGGAGGTGAGCATCTTCAATTTGCTATTCATTGCCATGCAACACACAATAGATACAATTCCCATCTCACAACCCGTTTAATTCTTTCACATAAAAGGGCTATTTTTGAAATGTAAAAATTATTTGGTCAGAATTGAAAAAAAGGGGACATTATTTGTACAATACTAGTTAAGATGCATAGACGGCATTTATGGATGTAACCTTTTTCAAAAATGCCTTACAATTTTCCCATCATCTCTTTTTTTAGTTGTTTGTGGACCAATGTGTTTATTGGAATTCAACTTTATTTATGTAAATCTTTTCCTGCTACAGAACACGTCAAATGTTTCATATGAATAAATAAATAACAAGGAACACTTGAAGAAATAACAATCATCATAAACTTCCCTAACACATATGCACATCCTACAAAACCAAACAGTCCATAAATTCAAAATAAAAACAAGAAATGCAAAAAAATACTTGAAAGCAAAGCTACAAAGATGAGTTTTGAGTTTTACTTCACGTCAATGTAACGGAGACTGTTGATAGCACGTCTGTTTCAGCAGTCACTATTTATATGACAATTGTTTATTTTAAAAACTAAGTGTGTACTTAAACAGGGAAAGTCCGTTGGTTTGGACCGAGTCTATTTAATTTGGTCCGGATCAAGTCCTGAAGATTGTGTTTATTCTGTAATCAGACTGGCGTCTAAGGGAGATTTCTGTTTCAGGCCAAAGGTTGCAAACAAAGTCACATGACTTAAGATCTCTTCGGTCATTGGCCAGGAATTACAAGGCTGGTCAAAACAACCAGAGAAAGTCTGAGGTGCAGCGTTTTAAAGTCCACGTCGGGATGGTTAACTTATCAAAACTTTATATATTGACTACCAGTTTTGAATGTCAAGAACAACACATTTTACTTGTTACTTTGGTATGGTGGAGACTTGCTGCAAGATGGTTACTAGCAATAAAGACATGCAGTGTGTGCTTTAACTCAGGATGTTAGCAGCTGCAGTACTGAGGAGACGTTGGCTATGAAGGTACGCTAAGTGTTTATGACATAGATTGTCACGAAAACCGTGAGAAACAACCTCTATCAGGTTAAAAGTTGTTTTAACCAGCTTGTATTCACCTGACCACATTGTAATAAGTCGCTGTACCTCATCGCTGAAATACAAGCTACAAGATAGCTTTTAGGATGACGTCACAGCAGTGAGTGCAGTGTAACAAGACACAGGAAAGCATATAAGAAGTGGTTTCAGCAGTGTTAAAATACACGTTGAAACAAGTAAACAGTTGGTCCAGTTATTTCCTCTTTGATGACACGACAATCAACACTTTAGATTTTTCCGTGGCTCACAGGTCTCTTCATTTCTAATGTGTTTACATCACAGGACTTTTGGCTTTTTTATCCAGTTTCTCCTGTCCCAGGGTGTTTTGTATTCAGACTGAGGAATCTCAGAGCGAACCGAACCCCAGTCTGATTAAAAACGAACCGAGACCACCTCAAAAGATGGGTCAGAGAGCGGTTCCTGTTCTCGGACCAGGGTTCACTTGCTTGTATTCAGACTGAACATTTGTTCCGGATCATTGGGAGAAACGAACTTTGGTTCACTTTAAGTGAACCAATTGTCTCCAGTCTGAATCCACCCTTAGTTTCAGACACTTTTCACAATTATGTGAAAAGTATCAATGACTGTTTTTGTCCAGATATGCATGACCACTGAGATTTAAGGGCAATTTCAAGCAATTATACTTTGACAAATTGATGCTTTTTAAAAAATTATATTACCTGCACAGATGAAAAAAAAACCCACTATCGGACAACAGTTAAAAATAATTTTAGTTTGTCAAAGTGACCCTGCCAGCACCCCAGTCTCTTTAAGTCAATTCAGTTAAGAAAAGTAAACCCAGTTTTTTTAACCCTGATAATATGCTAAGGGTCAATTTGACCCATTTTGATTTTTGTGTTGGCCAAAGTACTGGTTAATCTTTCTTTTTATTCAAGAAATGCTGTGACTTTTCCTTATTTAAGGGTCCTCAACTAGTGTGTAAAATCTGGACTGCTTAGTGGAATGTCTGTGCAGAGTTTGATTACAAAGATGATGTGGGTCATTTTGACCTGGACACTTTTATATGGGTAAGTAGCTCTACTTATCCAAAATAAATATGCCTTTTCAATGTCCTTTCAATCAACATCAAAGAGTACTGTAGCTTGATACACAGTCAATTATATTTTGACTGCCAGAGACCTAGGTGTGAGTGGAGGACGGACTTTAATTTTGTTTTTCTCACGCCATCTCCTTGACTAACACGCCAAAAATGAGCTTTACAAGGTTTACAGGTGAAAAAGTTGTATCACAGGTTTTGAACTCGAATATTGACGCAAAGGAAGAAAGTGTAGTTGATGATGCACAACCAGAAAGTGAAAGATGTAAACTAGCAGCTATTAGAGAAGTATGGGACAAATTGGTTAAAATTCTACTTTTGTTGTAGAATCCTGCTCCACGTGTTACTGTAGATGAGTGTCTCGTTCCATGTAGTGGGTGGGGTCCTTTCAGATGGTACATATGCATCAAGCCTGCCAAGTATGACATCAAAATGTGGGTGGCCTGTGATGCCAAATTGAATAAAGTATAAAATATGCAAGAGTATACTGGAAAGCTGCCTGAATGAGCAGTTTAAAAATGTACTGTTAATCATCTTTCTAAATGTTTACATAATCAGAAATAACGTTCTTGTTGATTTAAACAGTTTTTTTTTACTGTTTTGGGTGGATTTGGCACTGTGTTGGACAAAATGACCTGCAGCATAATCAATGTATTTTTTTAAACATAATACAAGGGTTAAAGTCAGGATTAATTAATTCTGCTTTGTGGTTAAGAAACAGGGTTTGCAGCTGCTGAGGTTAAGGCAGAATTGATCACATGTCACTGTCACTTTTAGAACACAGAGCTAGAGAGGAAGACGAGTCAGATCACCCCAGACCTGAGAAGAAACCATGACAACTGTGTGTGTGTGTGTGTGTTTATGTATTTGTATGTGCGCACAAAAGCTTTTTAACTAATTAAAAACATTTTTAGTAGGTGACATTGTTGTTATTGCAGGTGAAGTACACTAAAGACCCAAAATGAGCAGCTTACAAATCTGTATGGAAATGTTGTTTCACTCTGTTTTAGTCCTATTACACCTACAATAAGTAGATGATTTTTTAATACACCTGACATTTTTTATTGACATACAGTATTTAACTCTAAGGTTCATGTTGAGGGAATTGTTTCCTCTTTCTATCCCCAGCGATTTATCAGGAGCAGCAATCTACGTGTTGACTCACTATTGTCACTGACATCAGATTGGTATAATATTACTTCATATCTTTGTCCTTGTATGAACCGATTGTGTTACGTTTTACACCACCTGTAGCTGTATGGTTTGAAAATGGGAGAGTATCAAAGTCAATCAATTGTCAGAAGTTATGCATTATTTTCTACTGTTCATCTATGACATGGCTTTTATTGATATTAAAAGACATTAAAGGGCCGATTTAGTTGCTGCAAAAGTGTGGTTCCAGTGTTTTAGGATACCATAGTTTTTAGTAATAAAAACAAGACAAAACAAAAAGCAAATTAACTAGTATTTATATTTTGTTGCATTGAAAAAAAGACATATTCAGCATGTATAATGGTGCAGCTTAGTCATTAGAAAACTTTTATTCTGGTCATTTGAAGTCAAAGTCATAATGAAAACAGTAAACGGACAAGCTCAACAAACTGTAGGATACAAAGAGTTGACTGGTCATTGAAAAAACAGAGCTGAGGACTGGTCGAGGAAACAAAACATCAATAGATTGCTAGAACCAGTCAATCTGGAAAAAGATCCAAAAGTTAAAGGCAGTAATGAATGATCAGTAAGGATTACTGAAAAAAGCACCAGTTTCTAGATAATATACACACTGGACACCACTGGTGGAAAAATGATCTAGATGTGACTTCTTTTAGAAAGATCGAAACAACATTAAAGGCTGGTTCATTCACCACATGTAGCAGTGGCAGAGCTAGAACATTTTATGTAGGGGGGGCGGGCATTTGACTGTGGTAGGGTGGCAAACAGCAAGGTGGAAGGCCAATACTAATGAAAGGATCAAAAATACACATTTCCACTAATTTCATTTTGCTTCTTTAAGCAGTTTTATTAATGACGTCCTTTGTCAATAATGATACTAGAATTGACTCAAAAATCAGGGGACAAGTCGGGGAGGCAAAACTTTTTACTGGAGAGCAGCTCCCCCCCACTTAGCCCCTGTAGCTCCCACCTGACAAGTAGTGAAACATGTCGCTTCGAGACCAAGAGCAGCGCTCTCTCTGGCCATGACATTTTATTCCTCCATTGAAGCTCATGGAAAGTCTTCAAAAGTGACACTCCCACTGTCCCATCTTTCTACATTATGATGGCAGCTAATAAAAAATAAGTTTGTTTTAAAAACTATATTAAAAGGGAAACCCCTTTTAAATGGATTTTTTTTATCTGTAGCTGTAGAAATGTACACTAGAGTGGGCAAGGTCAGCTGTAACCATTCACCTTCTCTTTGTTCAGCATGTAACCACGTGTAGCACCCTTTCAGCCTGAAACACTCCCATTAAAAGCCTTGACCAATCACAGAATAGTAGTTGTAAGGCTAACAAACAACAAGGTTAACTTATCAATAGATACAAAGTTCCTCTCGATGGCTTGCTTCTTGCAGAGTAGAGACCAGCTTTAGGAAGTGATGTTTGATGCATCCATCTGGTTTGCCAGGCAATCTATACCATTTAGAACTTTTTAGAACTTCACACAGCGATGCAGTTCTCCCATCATCTTTACTACCTTGAAACAAAGCACCACAATTTGGACAGATATAAATGTAATATTGTGGTTCTTAAAGTGATACTAGGGTAAAAGGAGACTAAAGGAATGGTTTTGGCCAACAGATAGATTTTTCTGCATTCAGATTTTTTGGCCAAAACATTAAAAACATTTACATGAACAGGCAAGTTGTTGAATTGCTGATGGGTGTACAGCTTACATTCCTTACATTAAGTATTAAAGTTCTGCTCCAATCATCTTTTGACATGTTGTCGTTCCCAGTGGTCTTTTAATTATGATTATGATGTTTTTAATCAAAATTTAAAAAAAACTTGCGTTGTTTTCTAGGACATAGTTTCTGAAGAGCAGCAGAAGTTCATTAGAAATTCAACGCTGGGAACACGCCCTCCCGCTAGTTTACAGCCCCTCACCACCCAAAGCTAACATTACCGGTGCAACAAAATTGTTGAGCTATCCAGCTGTACAGTTTTGAGCCTGATGCCAGCTCGGACGAGGAAAACAAAGACATACAGGAATCTATTTGTCTACAAGTAGAGGTATCAGAATGGAGTGGAGCAGGGAGCTTGTTGCCCAGTGGATTTTTGACATAAAAACTACAAGCTTTTTACAAAGGCAAATTTTCCGCTCCTCCTGATTCACAACGATTTGAATAAATACTCTGAAAAGTTTTATCTTCGTTTTCTTTATGTGCCAAATGTCCTCCATCATAGGAAAAATGATACAAGAACACGTTAAAAACACCATAAACGTGATTTTCATCAGATTTGGTCTTTAAAACAGTTAGCTAAGTTAATAACATACCTCTACTGTGCAAGATTTTGCAAATTAGAGTCTTCCAGTCCATCCTGGCTCAGGAGTATGGTTTTCACATCTGCAGACTGTCTGCGTAGACCAAGTGAAACCAGAACATGTCCCATTGTGTTGCCCCTACAGCTGGACTGAAGAGCGACGGCAGCTAACACAATGAAACAGTAAAGGGCCTAATTATTGCCCCTATCATTTGCATAATTACAATGTTTTTTTTTCTTCTTTTTTTCAGGCAGGGGCAGTATAGAAATTTGAAATTGTGTTGGGCTCAGTTTTTCCTGGGTGGAAGTCAGATTTAAATGGAGAGAGCATGTTCTGCCAGCCAGTTTGCCAGGCTCGGGCGAGAGGTCCCAATCAGCCAGCCTCACATGCTGCACATTCAAAAGGATTTAAAAAGCCAACTGTGTGGAGAAATGAAAGTTTTGCACCCCCCCCAATCATATGGAATTACAGTGCTGGTTGCGTATAGAGGGTGGAAGGAGGAGGGGGGGCAGTTGCCATCACAAAAGCCTACAGGAAGCAGCTATTTCTGTGTGTTTTATTAACCCAACCAAGCAATTTAATTCTTTTGTTCAGGGGAGTTCTACTTCATTGATTAACAAAAGCGGGGATATAATTTTTTCAGCCCCTTTTGAAAAGCCTGAAATGTCAAGCCTTTTAAAGGAGATTATTCTGCCTGTGTGCGATGAATAGAGCCCAGAGTAACCTTTTGTCTACAATTAAATATTCCAGCATAAATATAAAAGAAAATCAGAGATGGGGAAGATTGAGTCAGGAGAGATTGGAGAGGTAGATCCTCTGCCCGATTGTGGCAACAGCCTGGCTCTAATTAGATATGCCAGGCGGGCTGTGAGCAGTCGCTCTCCACAGCACACAGAGAGAGGAGGCAGCCTGAGAGAGAAGGACAGAGGAAACCTATCTGCTCATCTGTCTGTCCAGCGGCTTCCTCTGGGCATCCACAAGGTATTTCAGGGAGACTTTGTTTTGTTTTCAGCCGTTATTTGTTTTCCAGGCATCTTTGTCGCCGGAGAGCAGGAGTCTAAAAGGCAATGCCTTCTGGGAACTGCATAAGCTGATAGAACTGAACAAAAAGTTGTGGGACTGTTTGTGATTCAGAAGATTGATTAGAAACCACAATAAGATGCTTCAGGGAACAGTGCAGTCATTTTTTTTATTTATTGTCTGCGCTCTAGTGGAAGACTGTGAGGTTGCCTGAGGGAGCTGATGGAGACAATTTAAAGTTTTACTCCTTAGGGTTTGCATGTGTTTTATAAGTTGCAGTTTTGGCATTTAAATTGTGTTCTTTGGGAGGCAGAGACATAAGAGGACTCCCAATTCTCTGCATTCCGAGACAAAGACAGGAGCAATACTTGTTCTTTTTTTGACAGTTTTGTTAGAAGTTAATTAGAAGTTGCTGAAAGAATGGTTTCATGTGTCATGTGGTCAAAGTCAAATTTATTTGTTGGTGTGCAAATGATCAAATGTTGCTATGTAGTTGTTTGACTTAAGTTTTAGCTTTCTGTCAGGGGCATTTTTTCTTGACCAATCATTAGCAGAGGGTGACTCTTCTCTAACAGTTGGTGTCGTGCATACTTTGAGTTTTTGACACAATATGTTTACCTATCTGAAGTTTTTTTTTTTTTTTTGGGGGGGTTCATTTAAATCTCAAGTGTCTCACTAAGAGAGAGTTTCCTTTCATGCATTTCTCTATATTGTTTTTAGTGTTCTAAATGTTGTCATTATAACTCTTAACTGCCTTTTTAGGATTTATTATTATGCAAAAAATACAAATTCAAACTGAACATTACATTATAGCACGTCATTAATCTATAAGCAACATGTTATTTTTTGTAGATCAAACACTTCAACCTTTAATCTGCTTGTTAAAGCTGCTATATTTCATTGTAAAATGAATTTTGTTTTAGTATTTTCCTGCTCCGGATTTTATTGCAGTTGCTGTTTTTAATCACTTTTTGGCCTGTTTTGTTGAGTGCCCATGCCAACAAAGCTGTTTACTTGTAGGAACATGTGATTGGTATCACTAAAGCCCAGCTAAATCATATGAAAGCTATTTCCACTTTAAGGGAGGAGCAGATTAGAGACCAAGGAGGAGGATGTTAACACAGATACAGCTCTGTTTGTCATGGGAAATGTGAGGCGAATGGGAAGAAAAATAAAGAGATGGATGATAAAATTAAAGCTAAGTCAAAACTTGGAATAATCAAAATGACTTTTACTTAAAGAAATGTTGTATTGATTAATTATTTACCTCGCATTAGTTATTCAAAAGGTTTTTCTTCTTTTCATGCAATAATTTCAATTTTTTGGAATATTAGAATTTTGTATTTTAAAAATGAAACTTCTATCTTTTTTAGTTTTAACCACTATTACTGTCTGTTTTTAAACAGAAGAATTGCTTTTAGATTTAAATGTTTAAAACAGATTTATATCTAAGCAGAATATTCTGAACAGGGAGTCCTATTTAGAATTACTGAGTTAAAATTGCATCTATTTAGTATTTTTCTGTCATGTCTCAAGTTTAGGAACTTAAATTTGTAACAACAGATGCTTTTTTCTGAAAAAGTTGCTTGTGAAGAACTCTGAGGATTTAACTGTTTCAGTGAGTTTTATATTTTAGTTTCTGCAAAAATGCAGACATATTGAATCTATTGTTTCAATTCACTCTGTATTTTAAGTTGCCAACTAAGTTGCTGCCCGATCTTTTAACTTTCTAGCAACACATTTCTTATTAATTTCTCCTTTGCCAGTACAGAATTTCAGATTTATTAGTAATTATTTCGTTTTCCAACACATTTGCATTTTGTTGACACAAACAAAATCTCTAAAGATCTTAGAAAAAGAGTGATAGCTCCATTTTAAGTAAAGGAAGGAAATTAACCATAAACAGTTTGTTTCTCTAAAGTAAAAAAAAAAAGAAAAAAGTAAAACTAAATAAATAAGACCCTCTGCAGTTGTCTTATTAAACACTCAGTAGTTCTTTGAGTGTTCTTACATGTCAAATATGCAGTTGAAAATAGTGTGACAGCTCTTTGGTCTTGGTCATGGCCATGGTGGAGATGTGGAGAGGTATCTTTTATACAGATAACCAGTTAAAAAGGTGACAGTGATACAGGTAGTGGTTGAATGATGACAAAGCTGCCAAAAGACATAGTGTAAAAAACATTTAATAATTTTTAGTAACTTTGACTGAATCTACAGTGAATGGTGGAAAATATCCAAGGTTGAGCCGTGTGTACCTGCCATGCGGACAAATGTAAAGCAATGACTGTTGTGTTATTAAACATGAAAAAAGGTCCAAGACTTGTCTGCAGATCATTTTTAACACTGCTAAAGACGCTTCTTACATGCTTTTCTATGTCTCATTATGCGCCACATGCCTGGCGCTGCTGTGATGTCATCTTAAAAGCTACCTTGTAATTCTTTAACAGAATTCTCTTAAAAACAATGCCATAACACCACAACAACGAGACCCAGCAACTTATTGAAATGTGGTTGGTTGGATGAATGCAGGCTCATCAAAACAACTTTTAACCTGATACATTACTATTTTCCAGACAATCCCTCTGTCATAAACACCTATCAACATACTTTCTTAAGCATTTCCTCAGTTAACACCTTGCAGCATGCCTTCAACATACCACAGTAGCAGTAAAAAGTGTCGTTAATACTGACGTTGATACAGACATTCAAAATTGGTCAACAAACGTATCCCGACAAAGCGCAGGACTTAATTTATGCTTTTCCCCACCTCGTAGTTTCTGGCCAATGAGTGAAGAGATCTTTAGTCACTTGGTTTTGTTAACAAACAAGTTTTGATCTGAAACAGGAAAGGATGCTTGACTGAATACAGACCAAACGCAAGTTTCAGGACTTGATCCCGACCAAATGATTTTTCCAGTCTGAATACATCCCAAGAAAAAGACTGAATTGAAGTTGTTTGACCATTAGAAACAGCTATTGCACAAGAACAATTCTTGTTCTTGAAGTGCTCTGCTCCATTGACTGTCGGACAGTTTCTCACTGACACAGTGATAAACTAGATAAATGTTGGCAGTGATAAACCAATCAGAGAACATTATGTAAATAAAACAACATTTGTTTTTCAAAGGGCTCTCAAAAATGGCACCAGTGAAGAGACATGCATCACTGTCACTACGCACCCATCTCACCACTACAGTGAAAAGCCAAGAGAAGCAAATTAATTCAGAGCTCACCTTTATTCCAGCCAGAAGAACTTACCCGATACCAGAACTCCAACTGCTGGACACTGGTGTAAACAGGGCATTCAAAGTAATGTTGCATATGACGTGGGAGCAACGGATGACAGACGGCGTGCACTCTTTTACTAAGACTGGGAGACAACGCAGAGCGAGTTATGCCTTCATATGTGAATAGATTGTGGATGTCTGGGCTAAGGTCTCTGCTTTAACTGTTGTCTGGGTTTTCGCTAAAGTTGGCATCACTGCTGAACTACTTTTGGAACAATGACAGTGACCCCGGCATATTTGATTCCAAATTGCTCAGCTGTTTGATTCAGACACTGAAGATGAGAACTTTAATGGATTTGTGGGAAAAAATTGATAATGTGTGGACCCAGTGTTTCGTTTCTGTTACTTTTTTTCTGTGCCTTATAATAAGATGCGCCTTGCAAATGGGTTAAGTATAGATATAGACCCCATAATTGTTACTGCACCTTATAATACATTTCACCTTATAGTGCAGAAAATACAGTAATGACTTGATGTAAAAGTTCTGTCTCTTTGTTTATTTGTGTTTCCATCAATTTTGATTTAGAAAAAACATATTTTTTTACGTGTGCTCAAATTTATTTTTCAAACTAGCTTATCGATAGATACCTTGGAACAGATACCTTATTAAAGGATTCTTTAATATATGTTTGTGAGACAAAACAGCCTTTTTTTTTAGATAGATCCATATAAATCAAATAATTTATTCTGTTTTTTTAAATATATAAACACTGCATTTTTGGGTCTTGTGCTTCAGCATCCTGCATGTGGAGTTAGTGTCTCTACAGGTCTGCCAGCTTTTGTTTTCACTGGTAATAGAGTTACAAAACTTCCTGTCAATTAATATAAACAACATTTAAGGACTTACCTCCTATTCTTGACTTATGCCCCAATACTTACTACTGACACCATTTGCGGGACGCTGCACAAAAGAGACTAGAGGTTTTTGAATTGAAGAAAAACCCCAACATAAATCCCTGCTGCTTCACAAACATTACAAACATTATTATTATGTCCTGTGAGATATTAACATCTCTCTATATCTCAACTCTTGCTGCAGGCACACCAATACACTCAGTGTGGTTGCTCGGTCAAAGTTGAGTTTCTTTAAACCTTCAAACCCTGAGGATGTTTATCTTTTCTAAGCAGTTATCTGCAAAACTGATGTTACCCTCAATTTATCATATACTCTAAAAATGTATGTATTTGAGAATAGTTTCAAGAAATAAGCAACCAGATGAGTACAGTCCAGTGCAAGTAAAGCCTTGTTTATACTGAGTGTTTCCATTATAAAATGAATCCATTAAGCATGACCGAACTGTACCATTTTTGGGCCCCTATTGGCTGTAGGTCCATAGAAAAATGGACTGGACTGGTTGGTGCAAAGCTAATGTTGAAACCTGTTGGTTGGTCATAACAACAAAACAAAGCACCAAGAAAGCGTCTGTATTCCTTTTTGCCGTCTGAAATACTAAAAGTCAAGATAGAAAAAAAGAGCTGCTGAATGACCTCTGTTGTTGTTGTTAGCTTTCCCTGCATGCGCCGTGAAAGTCACACTTTTAGTTGAAACTGATTTGCCTGGACCATTCTAAACCGTGCCATACTGCTCAGTGGAAACAAGCCTTAAGAGTACTAGTTTATTATCATGAACCCACTTGAGTTAAATTAAAACATATGGTGCAGAAAAAGTCAAAGTTACCAAAAGAAACACAACTGAGCAAATGGTGCTCATTACTACCCAGGTTTGTTGACAGTCATATTATGTTGTTGTTGGTTGCACGTATTAACCTTTCCCAGCCGTAACCCTAACTCTTACCTTTAAAGTAATTAGAGTAATTTCCTTTAGAATATTACATGTAAATAGTTTCTTGTGATTATTCTAGTGGATAGAAATAAATGAAAAATAGCTTTTCATTTATTTTTTATTTTACAAATTTATAAGAAGTCGTCTTCATAGCTCAGTTCCCTATACTTCTTGCACATCGTTAAAACCTAGCTTTACTCACAACTTACTCTTATTTTGAAAAATGTATCTTTTTAAT
Source organism: Oryzias celebensis (assembly GCA_014656515.1). NCBI lineage: Eukaryota > Metazoa > Chordata > Actinopteri > Beloniformes > Adrianichthyidae > Oryzias > Oryzias celebensis. The sequence continues at coordinate 14,154,737 of BNCR01000004.1, read as the reverse complement.
CTTCCAAATAAGCGATAATCCTTAAATAAGCCTCACATGTGGTGAGTGACAGCAAGGAAGAACTTGCACTTGGTTGCCTCTTTTACCACATGAAGACATTTTGGTCCTTATAGGTAATCAAAAAAAGGACAATTTACAGGGGGGCAGGCATGCACTCCACTTCTGTCCCATCACATATACATGAATCTCGTGTCACTTCCATTCCAGCAGCATGTTTCGTTCCAGAGAGCTTTATCAGAGCTCTGGAGGGCTGATGGGAGGAGACGGCAGTAATGACTAAAGGTCCTGAGGTCACAGCCCTGCTGTGATAACTAAACTGAGGTCAGGCGCCTTAACAACACTCTGCTCTGATGGCTGATGATGCCTGATAAAAGCAGATGAATCATGTTGTTATTCCTGCGCTTTCAATGAAAATTGATTCAGGAAAGTAATTTGTTTTTTTAACAGCTTTTCGAGCAATAAATGACTCAATTCAAAGCCCCAAATGCCCAAGAATAAGCATTTTATGTTATTTTGTGTTTCTTATTTTGTGTTAAGTTTAGTTTTTTATTTTCTTTAAAATATTTTGAAAATGTAAATTCATTTAAAATCATAGTCAATTATTGTTGAACTGATTCTGTCTCTTTATAAAAACAAGGCAAAAGATGTTTTTTGTCTTGTTTTAAGGATGGAAACAGTTACTTTCTCAATAATCTTGTTTCCTTCTTTTCTACCTTGCAGAGAAAATTGTTTAATACACTAAAACTGAGACTATACATTTTGGCATAGTCTTTTTTGTGTGTGAAAATTTTAACCTAAACAGTAATCCAAGCTTCTGAGTTAGTTTCATGGCTGTTTTGACCATTTATCTTGAAAAAATATTTTTTGGTCACCATCTGCACCACATTTTCATATTAAAAATCAATTCGAAATCTTTGTTGTTATTATGGTCTTCTAAAACATGCAAATATTGCCGTCATTCAGATGGTACAGGGCACCAACATCCATAGACAGGTAGTGCACATGTGTAAATCTGCCATAATGCTGATTTTTACTTTTCAAAGAGGACTGCTGGCTTGGCAGAAAGGAAACAAGAATTATTCAATCAAACAGCTTTTCCTCCACATCCAGATTTGGCAGCAGCTGCATAATCCTTTTATCAAACTCTACTGTGGAAGAGTCTTATTGCCCAGAGAGTGAAATAATATTAAGGTCATTTCTATCTGTAGTTTATTTTTTTTTTCCACTTAAAAAAAAATCTCCTCTGCTTTCCGTTTTTATCTTGAGACAATAATTGCTTCAGATTTGTGGATGGAGACCAAACTAATGATTACATATGCACCGTTGCCCACAGTGAGGGATCTGTGTTCTTATCTTTCATAACAACATAACTCTGTTCCCATAAAATAATAATATTAACAAAAGAAAACGTTATTCCCGGAAACATGGTTTTCTGCTTCACAGTGGTGATCCTCGTTCAGGCAGGTTGGAGGGGAAAATGTAATGTGGGTCAGCTGGCTGCGATGACTGCTTGTACTAATTTATCTGAAGTGTTAGATACGGAGGCAGCCAGAGCTACGGTCAGCAGTTTAAAGCTTATATCACTGCTGGTGGGAGCAGCTGAAGGTTTTTCTTGTGAACTGAAACAACGTTCTTAATTTCTGAAAAGTCTTCATAATATGCTCAAAAGTATTTTTTCAGTTGCCTTCCTGGTGTCAATGTATCTTTAAATTAAAAAAAAAAAAAACTTGAAATTCTGCTTTTAGCATTAGCTGGAGAATTTCTTTGTAGTAAAATACTCAAAGCTTAAAGTCACCATTCTATTTACTATTATTGAAATTGCATTTAAATGTTATGAAAAAAGATCAAATTAGAGATTGATCCATCCATCCATCCATCCATCCATCTTCTTAACCCGCTTTCAGGGTCACAGGGATGCCGGGGCCTGTCCAACCTACTGTTGGGCGAAGGCGGGGAACACCCTGGTCAGGTCACCAGTCTGTCACAGGACACACATTCACTCCCACAAACGCACATGAACCTAGGGACACTTTAGAACAGCCAATTGACCTATGAAGCATATTTTTGGACTGTGGAAGGAAGCTGGAGCCCCTGGAGAAAACCCACTCAAACTCCACACAGAAAGATCCCAGCCAGAATTTGAACAAGAGGCAAGAGCACCAAATAACCACTGCACCACTGTGCAGCCCTTATTTAGAGATAAAAGTATTTTAATATTTGTCATACTCTCTCACTGACAGGAAAATATAAGATACTTACACAATACTCTGAGTATTGCTGCAAATGGAAAGGAATTCTGGTAAACACAAATTCACAATTTTTATTACAACTGAGTTTAGAAAGTGTCAAATAAATCAATCTAATTTAGCTTAGCATGCAAAAAGGTACTTTTGTTGCAAACATATTTACCTCCTAAAATGTTCTGAACAAACTTGGTATTAGCTACAAATCAAAAGTTTACTTTATCTCAAATATTAACTTGTTTTGGCTAAACTGCACATAACTTACTTTCTGGAATGGTTTTTGTTCTGATCGTGTCCTCACATTACACATTTCCTTATTTCACTACCTCTCCAGCCAGCAAAAAGATGTGAAACAGAACTTTGGGTTGAGTCTTAAAAAGCTTCCAAAAAAAAAAAAAAAGTCCTCATTTGCAGGTAACTCACCATAGTCAGTCAGGAACCCAAGTCTGGTTTTGGATTCACACAGCTGCTATTTATTAGGCTCATGGGCCAATCTCCACACAGGGGCCAGCTGTGGCCATCAAGTGTAAACTATGGTGTGTTATGAGGGACGACCTCCCTCAGTCCTGCCTGCCAGTCCTTTGAGTGCTGAGTTTCAGTGTTCCCCTCCCAGAGGTATAGGTTCTCAAAAGGCACTGCTGCTTTCTCACACAGTCCAAAATAATGTTTTGCATGTTAAATGGAGACTTAGTTTTTCTTCAAAGTGACTGTGTGTACTTGTCTAAATGTGACACCCTCATGGACAAGCAACCTTGTTGAGGCATTCACCCACTTGAAAGATCTTTGGAGTCAGCCCCAACAATCCCTCCAATTGTCAGGTTTTGCTTCAGGGACCCAAATTACGACAAACTCAGGAGTGCAAGAGAGCCAGGTTTATTAAAGCTTTTGGCTTTGGAGATAAAACGGCAGATCTATGCGAGGTGGAGACAGGGGAGGATTAATGATGGCAACATGGCTTGAAGGAGGGAAGGCAAAAACTTGGTGGAGGCTTACTGAGGTGAGGAGAGATGACTGCAGGAAAGAAGAGGAGTGGAGTCCTCCATACGACAAAGAAGGTGTGGCTCCAGGTAGAGGTGATAGTGGGGAGAAAATTAATTCCAAGAGGGTGTGGCAAAACTCAGGATCTTGGGGCTTAGTCAGTAACTCTTGATGCCATTGTGTAACACAAAAATCACCAGGGATCTCTGGGAAAGTTTCCAAAACAGAGAAGGTGCAGGGACTTACAAGGCTTTGGAAGAAATTGAGCAGCAGAGAGACAGGGGCATGTAAAGGCAGCTGCTGGCAGTAAGACGTCTAGATAAAGGCTGAGCAGTATAGCTGGTAGTCAGGTTGAGTGGTGAGCATGACCACCGCTGGAGATCTCTCTGAAAGCTTGTAGTGCAACAATTCAGCAGAGAATGAAGGGCAGATGGAGAGATTTATAGGAGCAGGCACAGGTGGAGGGAATCAGTTGATTAGCAGCAGGCTGTCTGCTGCTGTGACACTAATCACAATCCTGACAGGAACTAACTGGACAGATGCAGGGTGAGTGATGAAATTCCAAACAAATGGAACAACAGAGCAAGAAACTGCTCAAATGGGTATTTGACTGCATACTATTTATTTATTTTTTTAGGGATTTACACTGCTTTTGTTTGATTGAGATTTTCTATATGTTGTCTAATAATCAAATTTTCTGAAAATTTCCTGCACATATGGTTAAAAAGGTGGTTACATAAATGTCCTAAAGTATGTAAACTGTAAAAATGTATGTAAAACGTAAACATTTCAAGACAAACGTTTTTTCAGAACAACTCAAACTCATGACTTCAGCTCAAAAACAAGACTGTGAGTGCCCCCCTGTGCTTTTAGCACCACCAAACTGATTTTAGCGCTCAAGTGACTAAAATGTAATTGAGAGAATCCAGCTGATTTTCAAAACCAAAAGATTTTTCAGAATAAATGATCATTCAGACATAGACATTTTGCTCCCCTAACCAAAATTTACAAGTGATCAAAAGTGTAGCTGTGAGAATCCAGTTATTTTTCAAAATAAAAGATTTTTGGAATCCAAAACAAAAAAAATATATATTTCTTCAGTGGCCCGGTGGCAATTGATCTTTGATCCGGTACAGGGGGGGGAAGCGTGGACTCCATCTCTGTCCTATCACATATACATGAATCCGCATCCTGGTGGTTGGCGACCACTGTTTTAGACCAGTCAGGTAACTAGTTTTTCCAATTGGCGTTGAATTGGACATATTAACTTCAGAATTTTTCCAAAGTTTTACTTGATGCAGAGAAACTCTTGATATGAAATTCTTTCCTGAGGAACATATACTAAACCAATTTATGCTATATGAAGTTGAAGGGTTTTTAATGATGGGAGAGACATGGATAAATGAATGGATGATTGATGTGAAAATGCCAACACAAAGCATGGCAATTTTTGATGGTTTCTCTCCTTGTTGTTATTGTTAGAATGGGTTCTCGCTCCTTTTCTAACTTGAAAAAATCAAATCATGTTACGTTGACCTAGAATTAAACATATGTTTCCTTTCATAGTGATAGGGCAGCTAAAGGTTGACAAATACTCAAAATGAGAATCAAAAAGAACACTGCTGTACAATGTAAATTTTGAATTCAATTCAGTTCAATTTTAATTATATAGCCCAATATTACAACCACAGCCATCTCAATGTGATTCACACCGGTATTTAAACAAAGAACAATCAATGAATCAAAGATCCTCTGTGAAATAATGGTTTTTTTTGGCTAGCTGACCCCAGCGATCGCAATCGATTTATCACACAGATGGAAGGAACGCGCCTACGACCTGGATGCTGATGTGCAGTTACTGAAACTGGGAATTAAATGACCCTTTCCCATTGGACTTTCTGACCACGGAGAACAGCGATGATCTCTGGGCCTCTGTGGACTGATAGCCACCGATGGACTCTGTGTGAAATGAACTGATAATGGGATAACGAGTCAAAGTACAACCGTAGTTCAGCTGGAACTGGTCACTCGATCCATGGTGTCAGGTTGTGGGAGCTTGTGTGTCTTTTCTAAAACCTGCAATTATCCTATGGCAGAAAAAAAACAAGTGCAAAGCAAGTTTTATTGTAGATACAAGATTCTAACCTGTGACAGAACAGAAAGCTCGGCTCTCTGTTTGAATGGCGCTTTCATATTGAGTCTCAGGTGTTTGATTTTATCTAAACTTGACTGTACCTGATACTATTAATTTTCTCTCTGTGCGTTCTGCTGAATATGCGACCTTGCTGTGTTGGAATGTGTCCTGTTGCAGACGGAGGGCAGGTGGCTATTCATATGACAACACACACGTGTAAGCAAACACGGCAAAAGAAAAGAAGAGAAAGAAGGAGGCAGACATTTCTTTCAGCCAGTTCTCTGTGTCAGCCTTGTAAGAAAGCCGCCAAACCAATAATTTTGTCAAGTTCTTTTTTTAGCGGAGCGACTGAATCGTCTTTGGATTGCCACATGTATAAAGGCAGCCCATATAAAGCCATTCACAGCACTGAATGAACACGCCATCTGTGGGGCTTTCTTATTTCCTCTTCTCTTTTCTTCTCCTTCTTTTTCAAGCCTTGTAATCAAATTTGAGCAAAATCAAATGGCGGGAGGATAGAATGAGAGCAATGGGGGGGAGGAGGGTTCAATGAAAGTACCTTTTGTTGGTCTGAAACGAGCAAGTAATTTACAAAATGCCCTCCTTTTGTGCAGGGGGCTAAGGGAAGAAAGAAATCAGTAGCTTTTAGAAGCTAGGCCTTGCGCTGCGACGGGCAAGATAATGAAAGCCGTCTTGTGTTTGTGGGCTAGAGAGCATCTCAAAAGCAGACCGGGCCCCGGCTCAGGGTTAGCTTGGCTGCTGTAAAAAAAAAAAAAAAAAAAAGGAAAAAAAACACAAGACGCTCTTTTTTATGTGTGTGTGTTTGTGTTTGGCAAGAAACAGGACTGCTGTGCCCGGTTACTCTTGGCAGAGACACTCTGAGGATCAGACGAAGTTGTCAATGCTGAGAAGAGGAACGAGGAAGGCTGCTGATTCCTTACTTACCTGTTGTCCCCTGCAGGTGCTTGCGGCTGGCCCTACACAGGTAGACAGCAATGCTCCTCTGTTAAGAAGTCCGGGCTGAAGCGGAGAGGAAGAAGGAATAAAAGAATCCAGCAGGGATCATTGTGCTGAAGGATTATCAAGTACAGAGGATTGCGGCTGACTGCCTTCATTTGTGACTTCCTCGGAGTTGGCTGAGGAGAGACCTGTGTGGTTCTGCAAGATTACCACCTGAGCAGCACCTGGGAACGGTCCCTCATGAATTTTAATAGGTAAGATTGAATCCAACAACGCTATATTCATATTTATAAAAAACCAGGCTCAGTTGAACCTTGTTTTTTTTGCGTTTCTTTGCAGCAACATTTAGTTTGATGGAGCAATAAAGTTGCAGCCAGAGCATTGATAATTCGTTTCATGTTTTATAGAGTTCTTAATTTCTGTTCATGTGGCTCTGCCAGGATCTCTGAGTTTTTAAATAAATAATTTGTTTGGCCTGCAGAGGTTCCTGTTTACTTTGAACAAAGTGGGACCTGGCTTGTCTTGCAGCACAGAGACCGGTGAGTTCTGACAGATTTTGATTTGCGTCCAGCTCAGCATCAATGCTATGCCTCTTTTTTAACTGTTAAAAAGCTTCTACATTGTGTAGAATGAGCTGCTGTCGCTGTCATCTTTTCTTATGCAAATGCTGTGATTGTGTGGATGTCTGATTTTGAGTTGTGCTCTGCATATGCATGTGTGACAGAAATCCATGTTAATGACGATTTGTCTTACAAAGAACATGATCAAATATTACAGCTTCATTTCTAAGTGTTTAACATTCTAGCCATTTGAGACAATTTATCTGCATTTATCTTTATTTGAAAGTTGAAATGAAGCATAAACACATTTTTCCAGCTTTTTGTTTTGGTTTTTTATTGATTTGCCGGCAAAGTTGGGGCAGTAAAAGATTTATAATTTATGGAAAATATTATTTTTTACCACAAAAGCAATGCTTTTCATAAGATCATTTTATTACATTTTTACCAAAGCTGGAAAATGCTTTAAAAACTTTAAAGTGTTTATTTTATGCCCACTCATTCTAAAAAAAAACTTAATACTCAATCAATGCTTTGAAACGGTAGCAATTAAACTGACAACACTAAAGAAACAAATGTCACAGTTTCCTGTCCCATTCTTCCCAGTACATGATGCCAGTGGATGAAGTGATGTGGAACTCTGCAATTTTTCCTAACTTTTAAACTGGGAAAAAGTTTAGCACGATCTCTGTGCAGATGCTCTCTGATCCAGGAGGTGTGTCCGTGTCACAGCCATCACATGCACGTGCAGTGAGCTAAGCTGCAACTTCCTGCACTTTGAGCTGCATTTATTTATTTTGTCAACTCAAGCAGCAGTTTCTTACCTGCAGACTGTAGTGATGCAACCAGTTGGAAAATCTCAGACAGTAGATATGTGCATTAGCTACCTTTTGGATTGAACTGAATTGACTTGTTGAATAAATGATCACTAAATAAAACAAGTTTTTCTAATATTTTGACATCTTTTACAAAATACTGGAAAATGAAGTTGCATTCTTTGAAAATTACATTTCTTTAAAAAAAATGTTTTTAGCTGCTTAATTATTGTACTTAAGCTTTATAATGATAATGTGTCTCAACACATTAATAGATTCAATCCCCTGTACTGAACTAACATTTTGAAAACAATCCAGTTTAAATGCTGCAGTGCCAAATAAAGCAATTGATTACAATCTATTCAATAACTTTATGTTGATTTCCATTTATGATGGTCATTGATTCTGTAAGTGCTTTATATTACAATCCTTTAAATGTTTAACCGTTTGCCAGAACAAAGCATTTTTCTTCAAACTTATCACAGAAATAAAGATGCATCTAAAAAAGGGTTTGCACACATTGGGTGGAAATTTCTTTCAAGCTAAATTTACAGTGCTGACACTAAAGGGGTTTTACTACTTTTCCTTCCCACTTAGCAGTTTAGATTCCAGAAAAGACTATAACCCAAGCTTAATTCAAACAATCAAATTTCTCTGCTGGCACGTTAAAATCGAACTGATATTTATGGGTAGAGTTTGTTTTTAATTGACTAATACGTTATCCTGGTGTTCCACATTCTATCAGAGTGGAAGGAAGTGTTTGTGCCACCTATTAGTCATTTGTCATGTATAACTGCGTTTTGTTAGAAACAAATTACAAAAAGACAATCTTTGTTGTTTCATCTGTGACATATTTTTTAACTTAAAAATCGTGCAATGATAATTCAAATCCATTTTGAAACTTTTTTCTATCGAGCAATGAAGTTCAAATTCTAAATGCCATTTTTCCTCATTTTGTGCTTTTTGAGATCAAACGGAAAAAATATATATAAAAAAGTCCAAAGTCATCATAGGAACAGAGATCATTAAAAACATTTAAAAAGCCAATCGCTTTCTAACTTTTAACTAACATTTTGAACATTTAGGGGCTTTTCAAATCCTATTTATGCTGCTTTGTGTTTCTCTTTCAATTTTTCTAAAAAATGTTCAAAAGTAAAGAATTTCAATTGGTGGACATACACTACAGGTTCATAACTGAGCATCCGTGCATGCACTGAATATATTCAGCCTCTATGATGCAGTTCTTATTATCATTGACTTGATACTTGAAACTGAAACCTTCCTCGTTGAGGAAGTGGTAAAACTAATGACAACAAAAGAATATGTAATTCTCTGTAGCATTCTTGTGTTGTTCTGCTGAAATAAACCAGAATTTGGTGAAAAATATTATTGTTAATTTTTCTCAAATTATGGTTTTAGTTTTTAACAACTATAATTGTATTATTATTAGTAAAAATTGGTTGCATCTATTAGCATTGATCTGCTAATGGAAAAGGCATGTACAATTAAGTATTTTAGATTTGGTGAAGACAACCAGAGTGAATTGCAGCTAGTTTTTTTTTTTTTTTCTTTTTTGTTCTACTTTCCTGTTGTAACGCCTGTTTTTTCAGCATGATTGTCTCTATTAAATCTCATGGGTTATTAATCTTAGTCAGGTTGGCAGTGTGCTGACCCATGCAGCTCCCCGAGGACCCTCTAATAACTACTAATGGACTGTTAAAGTAGTAGGCGTGGCCTGCACTGCCCAGGCCTGGATGGTGGGCTCTCAAAATTACAGCTCATTGAGCAGGAGAGGTAGAGGGCTGATTCCATCTGTAATCTGTGAGTGCTCGTCTGGGTGCACCTGTGTGAACGCGTACATTTGTCAGACGGGCTCCTCTTCCATCCAGCTTAGCTGTGTGTAGTTAGTCATTAAGAGCAGCAGCTAGTCATTAAGCCTGTCATTTCCTCTGTCTACCAGCTGACCTGCTGATTTGGACATTGTCTATACTTAACCTGTGAACTTGAGTTCTCTGCGTCTGTTCCTCACGAGGTGGATGTGTTTTTGGATACATTGAACAACTGTGCTTTTTGTAAATGTATTTTTTTTGACAATATAAAAGGAAAAAAGCTGAAAAAGGTTTCACAATAAAGGCCCAACAATGGCAATCCCAGACTCCAACTATTTTTGAGCCATGCATTTCCTCTCAAGCAATCTAACATTTGATGAATAGTTATCCTATGTTTGGATCTAAACCTCTGTTGATTTATTGTGTTGCACATGCAGTATTTTTGCTTGACATAAACCATTTCAAAATAAATCCAATATAAAATGCCAACATTTGCATCCCTTGCAGCTGTCAAATATTAATTTATTATTATTACAAATATTAAATTATTTAAAAGCTTTACAATTTTCATATAGATAATGTTTAAAATATAATAAGTTCTGATCTTATTTGAATACATTGCACATTTTTAATTTGCTTCAATCAATCAATTATTTGTATAGGACCTATAGAAGTGGGAGCAACTAAAATGCTAAACACAGTTAAAAAGGAGAACACTTAACAATAAAATACAATAAAAGAAACAATAGCAAATAAAAGCAATTAAATAATAAAAGCAGTTAGAAAATATAAAACTTGAAACAATAAAAGTTAATGAGCTGGCCCACTAGATCTAATCGCTGGACTGAAAAACCTGAGCAAAAAGATGAGTTTTTAAAAGTGACTTAAAATCACTGAGGGATCTGGCAGACCTCACAGAAAAGGGGAGAGCATTCCAGAGTTTGGGAGCTGCAGCTGAAAAGCCTCTGTCTCCCCAGTTCATGAGGTCTTACAGTTTCACATATTAATCAAATAAGCAAAAACCAAGTAAATCAGGATTTACCGATGATCACATTTCCAAAGTCAGTTTAACAGCTGACATTTGTGGGTAATTGAGCTTCTTTCAAAGAAGCATAGAATTAATAAAATTAATTGAGATGAAAGAAATAGATAGACTCTTTGATCTTTATTTGATAGAGGCACAAAAATAATGTTTATAATTGTCTAAGTAATGTGAATCTTTTAGGGGTAAGTAAAATTTCCAAGCAGTGAAATGTGATGCTGCCTATATTGGCCAAGACGTGTGTAATAGAAACGTTGAGAGCAAATCATCCTTCTCCTTCCTGGTCATGCCCTTTAGCTTCTCTTTTGGAAATTAAGGGTTAAAAGGTGGGTCTAAAAATGAAAAAAAAAAATGTTACTAGAGCAAAGGACATCCTTGTAAGATTTCACTTTGAACCCAATTTATAGGTTTAAAATAACTTTGACCTGAGGACCCCTGAAGTTTTCCAGCCTCCAGCCACCACTATTCTGTGTTGTTGATGCATAATTACTGAGATGAGGAAAATATGACAATTTTAAGGCTTTTCATACATACCCACTAATCAGCCTAGTTGATCTCAGGTTTTTGTACATAAGAATGTATTAAAACTCATGCAAAAAACCTTTTGTATTCAGTTTACTCCCCAGATTGCTTTTATAAATTAATGCAGATGCAGATGCAGACAGCTCAGTTTAAAGCACACAGGATTTATCGAATGAACATTGAGGGGTATAGTGAGCATCTTTTATGCTCTTCTTTTGCATCCTACTCTTTTTTTTCCAATTTCAAATTTTTCCTTGAGTGATTTTTTTTGGGTGTGTTCACAGGTTGCTTCTTTCCTCTAACATATGTGTCTTCTACAAAGACTGACTCAGAGTGTGTCCATATGTCCATAGTCCACTATAAGCACAGGTGTCTTGGAAAACTGTTGCATATTGTGCATGATAGATGGTATACGACCGTCAAGGACTTTGATCTGATTCATTTGTTCCACAAGCGCTTAAGTTTTTATGCTTTTTCTGTACTCTTCATTGCATTATTTAACACCCCCAAACCAAACACTAAATCTCCTTTCAAAAATCATTGACTCCAACTATTCATTTCAAAATTGCTTTTAGGGAATTTTCCACAAATCTTCAAGAAAAACTTGCAATCTATTTATATGCTCACTGGATTTAAAGAACAATTAGCAATAGACACATTTTTTTTAATTTTTGGGTTTTAATGTGTACATTGTTGCCAGTCTGCAAAGCAACAGAAATGTCCACAACATAACAAAGTGAAACTGTATAGGGTTGCTGTCACTTGTCCAAGGTGTGAGGAGACATTCTACTCTCATTCATTGTTCTCAGTCAACCAAACATAACTTTAATGCTCCAATAGAACTAGAAAAGAGACTTTGTCATCTTTATTTTTTCTATAATTTAATGTAAACATGAAAGAAACACTGCTCACAAGTCTTATATCTTAATTCAAGTTAAGTTATTATTCAAGTCAAGTTATTATTCAAGTCAAGTTATTTAAATCAAGTTTCAAGTTGGTACAAATCGATCTTAAGTGAAAATCCTCTCCCAGTCATGAATACATATTTGATTTATAATATTGATACAAAAAACTCAAATTTATGATTTAAGATTTAGAATTTGGGAATAGTGTTTATTGTATAATGACAGGTGGTATCGCTTAAATTGGGATTTTTTTTATTACCTCATTCATGAATGTAAACTTTTTTTAAATTTACACTGTTGTTCCCATTTTAAAATTTTGTCAAATTTTATGATTCATAATTTGAAAATGGGTATTAAAACATGCTGTGATTGAGCTTGCACTTCTTTGTCTGAGGTGCTGCTTCATGCGACTGTCATAAAGCCCCTGGAAGCTCCTCTAGCTGCGATGGAAGCAGAATTTAGATGGCTTTTTGCAAAAAGCTGCTGCATTAAGACAGTCCTCACCTTGGCCTGTGGGACAAGTTAGTCTGATAGCTAATCCAAAAGTCAGCAGAGGAAATGAGACAGGTTTCTGCTTTTCTTTGTCTTCTGGAGATAAGGTAATAAGAATACAAGGACGTTAGATTGAGGTGTGGTGGGCTCCTGAGTTAGTCTCAGTTGCTACATGTAATAGATGACCAGTGAATATCTCACTAAAAGCAGCCGGTTTAGTGGATGGGAAGGAATCACAGGGGTATTGTCTTAAGATGATAAGTCAATGAGAGGCTTACAAAGTTGTATCAGTTGACAAAGATGGAGATGTGACACCTCAGCTTGGCCTTTGAGCACAGTCTCCAGTGTTATTATTACCTTTTGTCTTGTCCTGATAAGGTAATGAGGGTTACAGTGGTGGGTGATGGGAGCGTTGGGAGCTGCATTAGTGGACGATGAGGAACAAGGGACAGCCGAGCTGTTAAACCCGCTGCTTAGGTACCGTAGGGACGCCTTAGCTCCAGGTGTTAGTTTGAAATTGGGGGTTGTTTCTTGTTGATAAGAACGACGGGTGACAAGAGCGGATTGAGGGTTGAAATTAGATCTCTTAAGTAGAATTATTTATGCTCAAAGGGACTTTGAAGGAACTGCCCAAAAAGTTATGAATCCATGCAAATCCCCCAGGTTTTTTTTTTTTTTACTTTAAACCTGGTTAGGCTTTCTGGCCCCTCCTTGATCATTGTAAAAATAAATCTCACAATTTAATCAATATTTGGATTAAAAATACTCTAAAACACTTCATGCATACTTATTACTATTCAATTTATGTTCTCTTAAGTTGCTGTTATTTTCTTGTGGTCCGTTGTTAAAAGCTAAATCAGCAGTCAGAAAATGCCTTACTTCCGGCTACACCAAAATGAAGCCAAGTCAGCTGTGACACGGACGTGGCCATGTCTGAGTCAACGTTTCTATGGCAACCACTGTTGCCAATCATGTGAAAGCTTGTTTGAAGTCCACACACCCTGTCAACTGAAAGTTGGCTTGGGAGAATCTGTCAATCAAACATTTGAGGTGGGGCCAGCTGGCTCCACATGCTTTTACTGAGGCATCTGATTGGTCAGTGAAAACTTGAAGAACTTGCGATAAAGAAAAACAAACCATGAAAAGCAATTAGGATTAGCAAGAAAATGTTAAGAAAGAGAAAAGAAGAGTGGTTATTCTGACAAATAGAATGACAAAGTAATAACTGTGTCTTTCTCAATAGAAGTCTATAGGATTTTGGCTTCCCGGAGCCAGTGGGTACGTCCTTTTTGGACTGCAAGGGGTAGGGATCATTCAGTCCAGTTTGTTATATACAGTCTATGTTTTTTCCTAATATGATACATCTGCATCTCCCATGGCATGTTTGGAAGACTTTCCAGAGAATTGTATGAATGATGGCCAATGTCAGGCTATTAAATAACAAGCACAAATGTAGCGCCAGAAAAAGACATTCTTCCATATTTGGAGGAACTGTGACATTTTATAGAGGTACTTGAGTTGGCTCAGGAGACATGAATCAAGCCAAACATGTAATCATTGCCTGGGTGACAATTGTCCCATGGATTCATGTTGAGGCAACACATTTTTTTTTAGTTTTTCACTTCATACAAATCAAGCAATTCTATATCATTAGCTAATAATATGTATATAACTCTACAACAGAGGTTACTCATCATATAGTAATGGATCCTGAAGACAAAAAAGAAAAACAAATATACAAATGAAAATATCCCAAAAAACATTGCACTCACAGTGTGTGCTGCCTGTAAAGACTTAACAGTAAGATGACAAAGGCAGATGTGTGTTTGTATATCTGGCAGTGAGGATCTCCAAGTAATGGTGCAGATGATGAGACCAAAAGTAATCTGTTGCTATTCATCAGGCAGCAAACTGACAGCAACACAATGCAAAACCAGGGTGAAGACTGACTTGAGGTGAAAATGCATAAATGCATCAATGCAGCCACACAGAAGCATGTTGTGGTGTACTTGCAATTAGGTGGTATGAAGAAAAAAAAAATGACCAAAAAGGGCCTTTGTGGTCATCCATAATTACTGGATAGCAAACTGCTTTTCATTGACAAAAAAACTACATCTCTGTAAAGCTTGTTCTCGCAGTTAATTATCTTGATGCAATTACAGTCATACCTCTGCAAAACATGTTTTTGCCTTTCATATTAAAGAGCATTTTAGATTATTTCTGCTTCTAAACAGGACATGTGATGACATGTCAACATTGAGGCTGAAAAGATACATACTTACTATTGATTGGAAAGTGTATGTTTGGGCGTATAACTGTCTGCATGCGTGTGTATTCGCCATCAGTCGTAGGTGGTGGTGGTGTGTATGCGAGCCCATTGAAATCTCAAGGTCTTATTGCCATCTTATTCACACACAGGGGGCTGCACACACATCGACTGGCACCCTGCTCTGCTTTTAGAGCCATTACTGTCAAACAGCTGTTAGCACGTCAAGAGAAGTGGTGTTGATGGCATGGAGCGAAGGAGGAGAGAGGCGGCAGGATAAATGGTCAGGGCCAATAGATAGATAGATGGATGGATAATTGGGTGTAGAGGACAGAGGGAGGGCTATGAGGGATGAAGTGGTGGTGGATGAATGGCAGAGTTTAGGGAGGGAAGAAGGGGGGTGAAGGCTTTGGTTAGGGCCTCTCTACGTGAGGACAGATTGATGTGGGTGTCAGAGAGGATTCCAGAGAGGAACAGGCCTTTATTTGACAGTCAATTATCAGATGGACCTAGTGGCCTCACAGTCCAGCAGCAGTTACGCTCACACAGCGCACATGCTGTCTCAGTCACTAGCTCGACATTCAGGAGAGTAAAATCTGAAAAAGGAAATGATAGCAAAAAAAGAGACAATAGTTTTCGTGTGTAGACTTTTTCTCTATTGTTTTTTGTCATAAGACACACTGATAGAGGTGTATAAAACAAATCAAACAAAAGTGTAAGTCTTATTGTTGTGTTGATGCCTAAGCAATAAATCCACAAATTAACCAACAGGACAAACTCATATTAACAAATATAACGAAATTTTAAAATCCACATGACTCTTGCTTAACCTGAATGATAAAATCTTCTTTACAATTTAGAGGAACCATCAACAACAAATCTGCTGCTACTTAACAGAAATTTGTCTGAGGATGTAAATTGTACATTTTTTCCTGAATATTTTCACGCAAACGTTCATTTATTGCTTTTTTAATATACTTTTCTACTAATGTAATAAATAGCACATTGTGATATGTTTATAACTACAAAAGTATTGTTTAATCAATAGACATGAGAAGTGTTTTGAGGTTAGGATAAATTTATCTTTAGGTAGCTTAGTAAGGATGAAACAAGCTGAAACTGCAGAATGTTTGTGGTTAAATTTAAGAATATTAAAACGAGGCTTGTAAAAATCAAATAAATTATTGTTAATTTTCAAATAATGTTACACATAGAGCAGGTGCTTTGGTACAGCTGATTTTAGAAAACCTGTAAAGAGAATGAGAGTTTTTGAAAAGAGAGATGCAGCCTTGCACGCAAGGTCAGAGGAGTTGAGTTTTCATTGACTGGCTGTGGGCCTTGGTGATGAGGCCTCATGTGTGCTATTCAGCGTTTGGCCTTGAGTTGGGCTGCCACAAATCACACAATTAGTGTGAAAACAACACATACACAGACAAGGTGACATGGTTATTGACTACCTAGAATAGAAACATTATTGGATGTTATATGTGACCCTCTCAATCCTTAGACATTAGTGGTAGAATCCCATGTCAGACAGGAAGGAATTATTTACATTAATTTTGATGACCGAAATGACCCTTAAACAAACTTCACATGCAAGTGGCCTATTGTGGAACATTAAAGTCTTTTTCTTTTTTCTTTTTCTGCAACAATTTAGACTGACCTCATCTGAAATATCTCTGTGAGAACATGATGTGCTTGAACGTCAGGGTGTGAGTCTCTGTCCATGGTGCTGAAAAACAGAGAAAATACTGAAACCTATCCTCCTTTTGTGGTCATTGTTGTAAACCTTACTGCTGCAGCAACAAACTTGGAAACTTTGGAATTCCTAATTGAAAAAAAAAAAATATATATATATATTTTGTGGTTATTCTTAATTTTTGAGAATTG
The DNA here is from genome assembly GCA_014656515.1 of Oryzias celebensis. Taxonomy (NCBI): domain Eukaryota; kingdom Metazoa; phylum Chordata; class Actinopteri; order Beloniformes; family Adrianichthyidae; genus Oryzias; species Oryzias celebensis. The sequence goes on along the minus strand of BNCR01000004.1, from coordinate 14,138,104 downwards.
GATGCCTGATTTAGCTGTGGTTGTTTAGTTGATTTTACACGTACTTTGACATCCATTAAAACAAATTTTAACTTTTATGAATAACTTTTATTCTTAAGTCGTGGAGGACATTTTAACATCCTTGGACTTGACAAGACTGACAAGTATTTTATCTCTGCGTATTGTAACATCTAACATTTTTTTTTAAAGCTTTTCAATCAGACAAAAAAGATGCTAACCTTAATTCCACTATTTCTGGTTACTGTTGATAAATAAAGGAGAGTCAAACTTCACTCCAGTTTTTTGAAGATGCTGTACATGTGGATTATTAAACCACATGATCGTGCATTTTTTGTTTAAAACATAACAAATACAATGCAACAGGTCTTCTGTAAAAATTTCATAGAAATATACAGTAACTGGCACTATCCTTTGTAGTTGTTTAGCGAGTTATTTTTGAAATCTAAATACTGTTGTTTTCCTTCAGGAAAGACAAATGCAAATTCCTTTTAATTTATTGAGACAGTTTCAAACATCTACTACAACTTCACTCACTGTGTCAAGCAAAAAGAAATACCAATGTTTCCAAACACTTCACTTTTTAAATATTATCCACATCAATATTTTAAGATAAGTGAAAAGATGAGATTAACTTCTTTAGCAAAATAACTTTTACAGATTGTTACTTGTTTACTTATGTAATAATAGTTTCTATATATTCTTCATTTTTTGTTTTATATCAGGGTTGAATGGTGACATGTGTGTCATCAACATCACACAACTCTGCCTTTTTATTTTCCAGCTCATCTGAATCATCCAACCTTTCTGGATCCACTTTTGTGAAAACATGCGATTGTTTTTCGTCATGTGTCTGTAGGGTTTGTGTACGCTCACAGTGTGTGTGCATGTGTGTGCCTGTGCATGTGTTTGTCAGCAGTGTGCTATTAGTGCCCCCTGCAGTAAAACCAAAGGGGACAAAAAAAGAGGAGGATCCATAAAGACATTGTTGGGGAAAGAGTCAGAAAGAATAGTAGAACAAGAGGGTAGCATTCATTATCTCCAACACACACAAAAGAGCTCAATCAGTCATGCGACAGTCAAGCCTGATAGCCATTGACCGGGTCTCATGCTCAAAGGTAATATCTACTGTAAATCATGCAACACTCTTGCAATATGTCCAAGAATGCACAAAACCTGTACATTTTTAAATATTTTTGGGGAGGATGTGTTCACTTTCAAAAAAAGTAACCAGTGGGTAAACATTAACTTGAAATCACAAAAAATTCAGAAAAAAAGGAAAAAAACAGAAAGGTCATCTAGGTTTAGCGCTACAAAATTGCTTAGATAAAACATTTTTTTGTGCTTTTCAGTCAGTGTTTTTGTAGCTGAAGTACACATAACTGAACTTACCTTTATACTAATCCTCATCACTGGAAAGCATCACAGTTCAGAGATTTTTTTATGTGAAATTATTTTTTAATTTTATGCATGAGGTAATGAAAAACCTTTGTTTTATAAAAGCTTTTTGTTGTCGCAAAATATAATTTTGAAATGGAGAATGTTCACAAGTTCAAGAGTAAATTATGAACATATCAGGCATTTACAGATGTCGTTGGTGAGCACAAGCTCAACATGTGCACAATTTTGTAAACTTTTTCTTATTTATTGCACACTTGCAAAATTGTTTTTTATTTATGGTACAAATGGTACACTGTTTTGTCTTTTTGTTGCTAAATGATGAGCTTCACATTTATCCATTCATTGTCATGGTCCTAATAAATTAGGGCAAAACACAACAAACTGTGCAATGGAGATTTTCTTTTGCTGCTGTGGTTTCTATAATTCTATTAATTTTCTATTTGATCTATTTTTTTTTAACTATTTATCTTTTTTTCCTCTAAAATCCATGTTAGACCTATTTGGTAACCAGTTCAACACAACACAATGTTTTATCCAAAATCTTTCCACAGAACAACTCTTTCCCAGATTGCTGTCTGCTTAATAATTTAGGTTTCATCTTTTAGTAAAAAAAAAAAAAAGAAACAACACAATTTATTGATGCGTGGTGCTAAAATGCATTCATTCAAGATGATGGTTCGACTGTTCTTGTTTTTTTTTTTTTTTTGGACAGCTCTTTCTGTGGAGCTGCAGCATTGCGGGTTTTAGCGTAAAGCAGCTCTTTCCTCTGTTTAATCCTGTCATAGTGGCAGCTGGGGCTCCAATAGATGGCATCACTGCACTAAACATGAGGCTTTTCTGGGTTCTCCAGTGCTGAGGCTAACTGCTGTTAAAGCAGGAGCCCAGCTGGAATGTGGACCGCATTGATTAAATAAAACATAAACCCAAAAAGATGCACAAATACTCAATTGATTTTATTAAGAAAAACTGAATGCATCCAAAATGAGTGTAGTTTAGTTCAATTTTATCTTCATATCTTCATATTCCTTCAGTTTTCATTAAATTCTCATACCTGCCTATTCTCAATTACGCTAAATATTTACCACCCCCTTTTTCTAATTACCTATAATTAAGAGCATAAAAAAAGCCAATTTTTCCATTCTATTTACTGTTTTTTGTTTAAACTATTTTGAGATTTAATACTCTCAAAGGCAGTCATATACCTCCTTCGGATTTCATTTTTCCACTAGTAGACCTGATTTGTAACCAATGTTTTGTGCCCTTTGATTACTTAACTACATCAGTATTTTATAAAAATTTATTTTTTATATTATGACCATCATATGCTCTGCAATGCATTGTTTTTAAAGAGTAAAAAAGTTTTTTTTATTCCCTTGTAACATGAATTAACATTAGCATCTGGCTGCTGCATAAAAGAATTCTATTCGGACAAAGTAGAAAGCAGCCAGCCCTTTAAACCTGTCACTCTTAGCTGCAGATACGTGTTTCACTGGCCTGTAATGTGTTTTTGTGTGCACAAATCACCTGCTGGTCTGTTTCATGCAGACACTTCAGACAGGAGAAAAGATAGTCAGCTTGGATAATAGATCGTTTTTCTACAGCAAATGTCTAAAAAGGGCTCCTGAAATGACAAATGATTGTGGTCTAAAACATACGCAGTCTCACACAGAGAAGAAATGTATTCATCAGAAATGTATGTGGATGGCAAACATCACAGCGTTGACTTTTGCTGCAGCTGAATCATGTGACATAGATTTGTACTTTGTGTTTAACAGCCAGTAAAAGCCTCAAATACATCAAAAATATTTTTGATCAAATATCTTTGTTGCAAATAATTTTTTGCATTTTAAAAATACCTCCTAAATGATATACTATGTTCTTCACTGATCCTGGACAGACTTAAAATCCAAAATGTTATTTTCTTTCCTATAATAAGCACAGTCGGCTTTTGTGTGGTTGTAATTTGTTTCTGTGATGTCGGTATCACATAACTGTGGTGGAACACAAAAGGTGAAAGCTCCCTGTAGGATTTTGCCCTTTTTTTTACTCAGATAGAGGTGTCATATCAAAATGACAGGCGCTCCTTTTAATATCCTTTAATGTCATTTAAATCTTCAACTGTTGTGTGCAGACTGATAATCTTCCTCTTTGTGATCTGTGGACTAATGAGACCTTTCCTCTCGGCCTCTGTGGTAAAGTCTCCATCCTAATTTCCTAATGCTGAAAAACAAAGAATCGGCTGCACTGTGGCCACAGCAGAGCTCTGTGATGACCATAGTTTGCCTAAATAAAAAAAAAAACGGGGTGAAAAGGGGAAAATCAAGTATTAAAAAATAGACCCAAAGTGTGAAATAGCAGCATGCTGAGGATTTTTACTGCAGTATTGGCAAAGGATATAGTTTGAATGGAAGGGAAAGAGAGCTTAATATTTCACTAACAGGTCATGCCCTTGCATGAAAAGAAAAATGAAATAACAGTATTTTTTTAAACTACTCCATAATTTCACAAATATGATTAGCACATAAAGAATATATTTTAAATGATAGATGGAGAAGACCTTTGAATAAGTGTGAGAACCAAGTCCTTTCCTGGCCTGCTCAGCCTGAATCTACAGCAGCTGATTCATCATGTCTTTAGTTTCATCCTATCATTCTATTTAACAGCATTTTTTGTTCACTACGTTTAAATTTTTATTTGACAAATACAATGATAAGAAATACATTTTCCTTTGTTCCTTTTATGCAAAAACTATAGAACTTTCTGGTGCTTTGAAGTCTAAAAATGTCAAGTTCCATTAAATAGCATGTTACTTTCTTTACATGTGAAATAATGGAGGATGGAAAACAAACTTCCCACTCATTCACTCAGTTTGAAAAGTAAAAGTCTGATGGTGTTTCATCAGAACTAAATGAGTGAACATTATGGCAGTTGTGCAGCAATTATAAAAAGGTCAGGTTTTTATGAGAACATTAATTAGGAGAAATACATTAGCAATGGTCTTACAGGAGCAGAGGTTAAAGCCCATCAATATGAAAAGGGTCCTAAAGTCATTTTTCAACTATGGAGTCCATTGAATAACGAGTACAAACAAAACAGGAATGAGGGGGGGGTGTCATTGGGTGTTGGTAGCTACATCTGAATGGACCACCAAGCGCCCATGTCATCCTGACATAAGAGATTGAAGGACACAGAAAAAGCTACAACAGTGAAGCGCCATGGCGGAAGGGTAAGAAACAGGATCTGGAGACATTGGAGTCACTGAGCTGACACTGAAATGTTCATCAATGTATTCTATTGGAATAGTAAGGTTATAGGTCCAACAGCTGCAGCTTTGTAGAAATCTTAAAACCTGACAGGTTATCCAGAAAATATTAACTTCTTCTGTTTAAATTATTTTTTTTTTTAAAGAAAACATGTAGAATAAATTGTGAACTGACATGCATTTTATGTTATGGTTCATGACATGATTGTTTCTTTGTAATTTTAAATGTACCTTATTATTTTCACGTATAGGAATGTTTACGTGCTTCTGTTTAGTGATAACTGGTCATTGTCATTTGTTTAAAACTGTAAAACACCATCAATCACTTTAACTCCTTCAGTGAATCAAATCCATTTTGACAAATGATAAATGTTGTTTAGTAAGACAGGCCATCAAGATTAAGTAAAGAATCTTCTGAAAGTCTAATTGAGGATGTCAGCACAATGTACAATCCCTATTACAATCATTACTGAGAGCAATCATACAAAACAGTAACAACGGAAATCCTTGACATGTTTGGCTATTAAATAAAGATAAGAAGTAATACTCTCTATGGAAACAGATAGTGGACATTGTCCTTAGTGGAACGCAGACAAGTCAACTAGCTTTTGTAACTGTAGACGTGATGTAAGTTAACAACAGACAAAATGGTAATGATCAATGAACCATTTATTTTAAAAAAAAATGTTTTTTTTTTCACATTATTGAAGAAAAAAACATTTGGTCAAAAACAAGACTTCACCTTAATACTTTGTAATGTGACACGGTTGGCAAGGACAGACGTCAGATATTTCCTGTAATTCTTCGCCAGCTTTACACACACCGTAGCTATTATTTAGGTCCATTCTTCCATGCAGATCTTCTCAAGAGCTGGAGTGTTTTGGGCTACAATTTCCTTGATTCTTTTTGACATTCTGTCTCTTATAGTTAAAGTGTATCAATGATGAAGAATACAGACCTCTATAATTTTTTTTAAGTGGGACAATTTGCAGAGTTGGCAACTGCTAAATACTTTTTTGTCTTATTGTAGTGCTGGACAAGAAGGGAAAAAAGGCCATAGTGATAGAAGTAGCAATTCCAAGTGAGACCCATCAGGTAGAAGGAACATGAGAAAAACACTAGGCCTCAGAAAAGAAAAGAGAAAAAATGATAAATCACAGCTAACTGGAACTCTCAAGACAGTGACCCCAAAGCTGGGAGAACGGCTCAAGCAGATTCTAGGAAAAACATCCAAGATCCTAGTCCAGAAGACTGCAGATCTATGAACAACTAAGAACTCTCAAGATCCCAGGTTCTTGTGCAAAAATTGTCTAAAGAAATAATTTCACTTTTTATAAGTTGTATAACTATTTCAACTTATTATTTATTTATGTTTTATGTAGTTTTATTTAATTTTCAAAACCTTTAATTTTCCTTCAGCTGCTTCACAACTTATGTTGTGTACATGAAAACTCAACCCTCCAAAAAAAATCTGTTTCCCTCCAAGAGCAAAAATTACTCAGGAAAAAAAAAATAAACAGCCCTGTTTATTGTAGCATTTTTCTTATGATGGAGGACATATATAAAGAAAATTAAGTTTAATATTGTGTCAGGGTAGGCTTACTCTATGCCAACAGCCCCACCCACAACTCAGGCAATAATTTCTAATGAACTACTGCCACTTTGCAGAAACTATGTCCTAGAAAACGACACAGGTTTTTCCATTTTGGCTAAAAATGTTATAATCATAGATAAAGGACCACTGGGAGTGTCTTTACAGAAGATCACTAGAAGATTACTTGTTTTATCAATCAGACATACAAGCACACAAATATACTACAGGAGTGTGTGGTCGTACACATTTAATGCATTACTCACAGATCAAATACAGGCTTCCCACATGGTTTTTCCCCAGAGAGAGTGAGTGTGTGTTATTAACCCCAGCACTGCTGCTGCTTGTCTGCTGGCATTAACCCCATTATCCTCTCCTCTCGTTCCCCCGTCTCTTCTCCTCTGCTGTCCTCCCTCTTTCCAGCTGCAGTGATGAAGTTAAATAGGCACAGTTTTCCCCTCTCTGCGGCGCTTATTCTTTTCTCGTTTGCCGGCTCCCTCCATCTCTCTACAGTTGGCAGTGGCAGAGGTTAAACAAGCACACTCTGTCTCTTCATCCAGCCCTCCCCTTTCTCTCTCTCACCAGGTCCCAGAGGTGCTTTCTGCTTAACAAGGCTGGATATCTGTTTCCTAAAATCAATCATCTGTCTTAAACGAACATCCCTGGCCATCTGCTTCAGGGCCTGACACACATATACAAACAGCAAACACACACACATACATTTCGGTGCCTTTGCAGTGCTGGAGCTTCAATCTCAATGTTTGTTGACCAGGCCCCTCAAGGGGCCCTAAGAGCCAGCACTGGGGGAGCTTTCTGGGGCCCTCAGACCTGCCTGGCCAGGGGCCTTGTGCATTCTCCCTCCTGTTTTCTCACTCTCTCTCTCTCACTTTTCAGTTTGATTAATCTCAAAATCTGTGTGACACATGGATGAGGCTCTGACACTTTGCCAGGGAGCTGTGTGTGTGTGTGTGTGTAAGAGTCAATGCAACAAAAGTGAAGCGCACAGCTAATCCCTTTAGCAAGCTGTTAGCTGCTTCATTGTGTTTATCTGGTGACAGTAACAGCAGAGGACCTGACAGCGATAATCTGAAATCTTTGCAAGAGCCTCCCATCTGTGACAATCAGCTCACCTTCAGTGATACTCTGCCTTCAATGGAATAATTTAGTTTTTAACTTTGTACAAAACAGCCATCAAATCTAACTTTTGACTTGACAAGCTGGAAAATGCATTGCATTCATTGTTATTTTTTCAACCTTACAAAAAAAAAATTAATAATATTATAGATCATATATTTTTATACATAGATTATTTTTCCAGCTCGAAAAGGGGGTGGGATGAAGGAAAACTTTTTACATGTGTCAAACCAGGGCTGCATAGTGGTGTAGAGGTTAACACTTCACTTGACACCATGAGGCCCTGGTTCAAATCCCTACATGTGAAGGTGTGTGCGTTTTTTGTCCCTGCAACAGACTGGTTACCTTTTCCCGGGTGTACCCCACCTTCGACCAAGAGTAGCTGGGATAGGCTCCATCAACCATGACGCAAATAAGAGATTAAATGGGTTGAGAAAATTGATGGATAAATCTGTTAAATGATCCCAACTTTGTATGCAATTATATAGCAGCTCTTCTGTGTTAGAACAGTTAAACTGAACTCATAATCTCCAACACAATAATCCCCCTCATCCACAAAACTGAGTTTTTGTGTGCAGCTGCTCCCTATTAAGGTTACCTTCTTCATAGATGTATTCCCCATTTCTTAAATATAGCTTTTATAGTTTATAGTTTTGTGTATCAAAATTTAAATTTAGGGACATTTTTTGGAAAACATTTCTCAAGCACGATCCTACCTGAACATGTCTTCGTTTTATGTTGCATCTGTTTTTAGATACCAGAAAGGGGAGCTTAGTCTGGTATTTGGTTTCTCTTAACAATGGCACTTAAAACATTACTAATCAGAATATCAAATATGAAAGAATGTAAGTTTCAGCTTTTTCATAGTCTTCATCAAAATAATTGCTCAAATTCCATGATAAGTATGAAACCTATGCTGTCCTAAAACCCAGAATGGTTTAGAATCCTGTATCCTTTCTGGCCCAAATATGTCCCCCTACTCCTTGAAATCTCCATTGTGTTTCACTGTGTCCAAGTCAAAACACGGTCCTGTCAATCAAACACTCAACTGTCACTTTCAGTGCTTTGTCCCTCACTTCTCTCTCTTCCCATTTCTGTCTTTCTCTGCCGATTTCAGGCTGGGTTCTGTTCGCAGCTGCTCTTCATGTGTTCTCTGGGCTGTTTTATGGTCTGGTATCCAAGCACTTGTGTTTATGCTTACCAGCATTTCATCTTAATAGTTTAGCTGTCTTTACCATATAAAACAGAATGACAAATCCTGACTGATCTGACAGATTCCACACTAAGAGCTGCAGGTGTGTCAAACAGCCAGCTAAAATCACCTGGGCGCAACCTTTTAGACCACCAAAGCCAACCTTAATCATCCCCTCTTCAGTGGTGGGACATTGCCAGGATTAACTCTGGAGGGGTTTCAATTGACTTTATAAAGAGTGATTGACAGCTCTCATCGTCTCTGGAATCAAAATGCTTTGCTTTCAACTGGATACACATTTTCTGTTTAGTCTCAGACGGTCCTTCATGTGTCATTTCTTCAAATGTAAAATTGTGTGAATTTAAAGTTACTTTGTATTAACTTATGTATGTTTTTTTCCTTCTCATTTCGCATTAAAAATGGGAACTTCAAACACTTTTTATCAAGAAATTTACCTTTTTTTTTGCTTAGGTAGCTTAGTTATGAACTTCATACCAATACAAGAAACAATTTTAATAAACTGCATGTAGACTTGTTTAATATATTTTTTAGCAATTTAATTTAAATAATAATTTTTCCGATGACAGAGGGCTTTTACTAAATTCAGTTTACTGGTTTCCTATAAAGAATTGGTGGATTATTTTATTTTCCAGCCTTTAAAAAAAAGGCTTTAAGAGATCCAAAGAAAATGTATTTTTGGAAATGTACCCTGGTATTGGTAAAGTGGCTTCTCTGCTTCAGCTAAAATGATCGAATAATTTTAGAAGACTGTTTTAGAGTGGTACTGCATGTTTAAGTATTTCAATTGATTTTCTCGGTTAAAAATGTTTCTGCCTCTGAGCTTTTGTGCCGTCAACTTTAAATAAAGGAAATCACTCTTTTTCTGTTTGCTTATCCAGTTAAGATGATGTTTCTTTAATGCTTCATTTTGTTTCCACAGTGAAAGCCATACCTCAAAAGAACACACTGTGATAGTCTCTGTCTCTTACTTTTTAGGTAAAATTGGATTTTATGACTTGCAGTCTTGGCCTTGTGTTTCCAAATATCAACTAAACACACACAGACTTAAACACTTAAGCAAATGAACGTGAGGGCTAATAGGGTTAATTGTCATGTAAACCGTCATTGCAGTCAACTTCACGGCCAATCACTCCAAATCTCTTTTTCACATACACACACACACACACTCATATATTTACAAATGCTCCCCTGGGATCTCACCATGCCCAGATGGCTTTTTTCCCAGTGATCGTGTGTGTGCATGTGTGCGTTTGTCACTGAGAAGTATGTGTTTGAGACCAGGCAGGCCACAAGAGGTTTGCGGTGAACACGGCGCATCTTCCCCGTCTAATTAATTTACTATTATATGGCACCTGTTTCAGGCTAGATAGAGCCGAGAGTACTACACACAAACACACACACTCGTGAGCTGATGAAATGGAGAGGTAGCGGGGGAGATAGGGCAGGGATGAACAGAATGAAGAAAATAAAAGCTGCAGAGGTAGAGAGGGAGGACATGAAAAAAAGAAGGAGAAAGGGGTGAGGAAAGTAAAGAGGGAGAATTTAAAGGCAGGCGAGAGAAGAAGTGAGCAGCATAAGGGGGGTGGTGTAGGGGGAGGAGGTGGTAAATTGGTTTTGAACTGATTATATTAAGCCGATCCTTTGATCATGTTTAAGGCTCTAAAATGGAAATATGTTTTCTCTGATTGGGGGAGGATGGGAATGACTGTTAAAAACAGGGGTTCGCTGCGTTTTAAGTGTGGAAAAAAAGAATGCCTTCACACATACGTCAAAGGAGATTAAATCTTTTGTATAAAAAAAGAAAAATATATTTGTTAAACTTACAACAAGTACATGTAATTACTAATAGTTTGTTGTTTCTGACCTTCTACTGACAACCTGACAACCAATTTTAGCTTCTTCCCAAAATATTGCAACTAATCATTGTAAAGAATTTTGGGAAAATATTCACTAGAGTACTTGGAAATTATTATTATTATTTTTTTTTAATAACTGTGGGTTTCAAGGTTTATAGTTTTTACTTTAGACCAACTCCTCTATCAAAATAAAGTTTTTTTTTTTTTTTTTTTTTTTTTGTAAAGGAGTAATGAAGCAAAAACATTGCTGGTCTGAAAAAGAAGTTCCTCCTCTTTTAAAGGTATTTGTTCTAAAACATCTATTTTTAAATAAGCAAGCTAACAACTGCTGCCCAAATTAAAAATGTATATCAAGATTGTTGAGGACCTGTTTCAATTAAAATAGTGTTTTTAACATTGTTTTGTGGCATTTTTCAGATGATATAGAAAATTTATAAAGAAAATTAGGATTGAAATGGCATTTCTGACTATTAATTTATTCAAATCGTTGTGAATCAGGAGCAAATGAAAAAATGCAGTTGGAAAAGACTTGTAGCAGTGATTTAGGTTCTACAACCAGCAAGGCACGAGCTTCCTGCTTTACTCCATTCCAATACATCCACTTCCAGATAAATAGATCCATAGTAAATACCTGTATAGCCCTTTTCTACATTCCTTGAAGGCCCAAAGCGCTTTGCAGTTACGGTGTCATTTACCCATTCACACACACATTCACACACTGATATGGCTCCGCTGCCAAACAATGTTGCCAACCTACCACCACAGGCAATGTGGGATTCAGTGTCTTGTCCAAGGACACTTTGACACATGGTGGGCAATGCGGGAATTGATCGGAGGTTCACCGCCCTATGGCTGCATAACAATGGCCCCAATCCATGCATGTCTATGTTTTCCCTGTCTCGTTCCTCATTTTTTGCACCGTAATGTTTGGTTGGAGTTTTAAGGGGCTGTAAGCTTGCAGAGAGAGGGTAAGCAAAGGGGTCATGGGAAATGAAGGCAGGCTTACTCCCCGCCTTCATCCTGCCCACAACTCAGAGATGAATTTCTAATGACTACTGCCGCTCTGCAGAAACTATGTCCTAGAAAACAATACAGGTATTTTAAAAGTTTGGCTAAAAACTGCACAATAATAAGTGAAAGACTAGGAACGCTTTTATATAAGATCAAAAGATGATCGGAGTGGAACTTTAACTTTTCTAAGATAGGCTATGTTTTCTGTTGAATTGATATGTAATTTTCAGTAATTGTTAGCCGCTTTAGAATAATAAACTTTTAGGATGCATTTTTTGTTAATACCCATATTTATTTCAAAGAGAAAAGAGTATTTCTTCCAAATATCTTTTAAAAATGATTACATCTAATAATCCAGTTTTAAGATCTGCTAACTTAAACACTTTTCAGATATAACATCATTTATGCTCCCTTTTTTGGTCTACCTCTTGTTAGGCACTGTTTCATTCATCTAGCCTCCACAGTGTGAACTTATTCGGTTGAACAATGCAACGACCTGATAATGAATGCACATTGGTTTGATTTTTTTTTTGTTTTTGGTCACGAGTAAAATAAAGCTCCAATGGTACAAGAACAACAATTCCAGTAGTCCTGTGATACACAGCTGCCTCATCTTTTTCCCTCCATCTCTTTCTGAGTTCATTAGTTTCCAGGCTGGTGCTCCTCCTGGATTACCATAACCTGTCAGCCGTGAAACACCACTAAACAATTTTCAGCTTGTAAAAAAAAAAAAAAAAAAAGGAAAAGAGGAGAAGAGAAGGGTGAAAAAAGGCAGCCCACCTCGCTCTGCTGCCTCTCACAGCCACACAGAGGAAAGAGGGCGTGGAGGTTACGCTACCTGTATGTTTTTCTAATGAACACCATACTGAACTAATAAAAACGTGTCAGGCAGCAAGAGATGCCGGTAGTAAAGGGGTAAATGAAAAAAACTTCAGAGTGGAATTAATGCATGTGTTTCAAAAAGAGGATAACTGGTTAAGTATGCGTTTCATCAGTTCCAGCTGTAAGCAACAAACTGTAAAATGAAATGAATTACCCAGCAGCTGCTCACTGAAGAAAGGTTATTTGTTGTTCATTATCATATTTTTTTATTTTAAGTCTAATGTGTCACCTCTGTGAGAGAGACTTTGTACCCTTGATGCTGCAGGGCTCTGACATATCCTTTACAAAGATGTTCTTTTGTAGAGGAATACAAAAGGAGCTTGCCCACTTTATCTGGAAATCAATCAAACTTTATTTATTTAGCACTTTTCATGTAAACATGTACAACACAAAGTGCTTTACATGTCCGTAGTGCAATAAAATACAAACAACCACAAAATAAAATTCATAAACAAAAACCCTTTTGAGTAGAAGGAAAACTATAAGCAAATGTGTTCAACTGAAATACAGTCACTTATTTTCAACTGATAAATACATATTTTATTTTTACTGGATCACAATGCGTAGCAGCACACAAGGGTAATACCGGGAGATAACAAGGATAGGAGAAAAAGGTTGCAAGGCTCTGGACCTCCTTCAATGGTAATTTTTGATAAGTTGAAAGAGGTCATTCACACATTTTTTGTCAACTGTCTTTCCTGAAACCTATATCTTTGATTCAGGTCAACTGTTTTTAAATCTTTCTCCCAGGAGTTCACTGGCTCTTGACCTTTTCTAGAAACACTTTAGTTTTGTTTGGGCAAATAGCAAAGCTGACAACTGATTTTTGTACTGAAATGAACTGCAGACTGCAGTGCACTAATGTAGTTGTCATCTTTTTGAGTTACTTTAGGATTGCAATATTTATTTATTTGACATTTTTGTATCAACTGACTTTATCCCTCCAAAAATAGTTGCTTGCATTTACACTGTAATGAAAAGAAGCAGGATTCACTTAAACATGAACCAAGATTCTCAACTTCATGCCTGCTTGTTTGGCTAACACTGATATTCTCAAATGCTTTCACAGCTTCTAAATAAGGTGAACCAAATGTACAGTTTCACAAAAAAAAATGCTCTTGCATATTCTATAGAAGCAATGGTCAGGGTATTTCAAATGTTCACATACAGAATTCTGTAACAAGCATCTATCTTCCATTCTATGTTTTGTACCCTCTTTTTTTCTCCTATAGTTCAGCATTAGTGTGTGTGCTATTGCATGTGTGTGTGTGTCTGCAGGTGATTACAGTCTGAAGGCTCCCTACTTACCTTGGTGTGAACAATAGAGGAATGTGAATAGAAAACTCACGTGGGCTACTATAATGGCCTTGCAGGGCAGACATTTGCTGTGGGAGCTTGTGTGAATGAGCTTGCGTTTGAGACATAAAGACAATGCATTTCCCCTTTGGCTGTATTATTACATCCATAATCTTTCAATCCAGATGGCTAATTTCAACATAGTAGTGGCAGGATGTAATGGCATAAAGAGTATAGTTTGTAATATATTATTATGGGGTTCCTCGGTTTTGGACTCTTGTAAAGAAACTGGTGAATCTCATATTTGTTGGTTTTCATGAAAACAATGAGATGCAGATCTGCTGTAAGGGATGTTCTATTGTTAAAAACATATTGAGGAAAAATATGAACATTTCTTAAAGAGTTTTCACTTCACTGACTTAAAGCTGCCCCCATCTATACGTCACTACCAAGTCCCTGATTGCTCAACGTTTGACCTGGTTGAATGTGCAACACGCATTCATTAGCCGCACATTTTGAATGCAGAGACCGAAAAACAGATAAAATAATAAACTTGTGTAGTAGCTACATCTGAATGTGAGATTTTTGAATGCAGAAGCCCGAAATGCGCGTTTACATCGACTTTTTATTGGAAATAGCTGCTCAAACGCTCGTTACCAAAAGCGGTGTGAATGTAGATTTGTAGTCAGGAAAGCAAATGATGAGTCTTACTGCATAAAAATGTGGAGGCCTTCTACACATCACATATGAGCTGTTTTTATTTAAAATAAAGCAACATTAAATGGTGTTTGAGTAAAAAATTAGGAGCACAAAAGAGCACAAAAGAAAAAACTGAAACTTTTAGTAAATTTTACAGACCATCTGTGTTTGTATATACAAAGTAAAAAAAAAACTCCTAACATTATTGAATTTTTAATATTACAAGCTGATGAGTGAGTCTTTAGAACGAGAATAAAGACTGGTTTGTTAGACTGATGTCAGCAGTTTACTGGTAACAAAAAGAAAAAAATAATTCCTGCACACCTAATTTACAAGAAAATTGTTTTTTGTATTATGAGAACAATGCCAGGCTAAAAGTTGAAAATACGTCTTATAACTTCCTTTCTCTGATGATGGTATGACCTTGATCAGAGGTGTCAGAATCCAAGCCTTGAGGGCCGGTGTTCTGCATGTTTTCCAACCAACCTGCCATTGAAGCTCCTTATTGCCCAAATAAACTTGATCCAAGTCTTTAGAAGCAAATGAGAGGACTTCTGTAAAACGAGGAGCAGGTGGGCACTCAAGGCCTGAAGTTTGACACCCCTGACCTACACCATTAGATGGTTGGATCGTTGGTGTGAGGATTCTGTGGGTTAGTTTGGGTTTTGTTAAGTTTGGTCAATTGTCCCTTAGTCACCAATTTCAGGTATAATTAATAATAATAGTCAATTGCGCTGGTTTCTCTGTCTCGTGTCAACCAAATATGGTCTAATATCACACAAAAATATAATGTCACATCTTTCATAACCACAAATTTTAGATACAGGGGCAAGAAGATTTGCGTATGGATAACTTATACTAAACATTTTAAGCAAAAACTATGTGTAAATGGATTCAGTCAGCAAGCTGTTAGCATTCTTTTCGTTTATTTTTGTCATTTCAACAAATATTTTAGAGTTTAACTTTTCCAACAGCAGTTTGCATCAAAAGACCACCAAATAACATTAAAAATCTAATTCTGTAGATGGTGTCTTTGTATAAAACCCTCTTCTCATGTGGGTTAGAGTGCTGAATAGTGATAAAACCACCAACCATAGCTACTTTAGATCTCTGTCTATTCCTTACTGTACATCTCTTCCCTTTGGTCACTGTCTTGTCTAGACAAGATTACAAAAAACTGAGATAGTTTGAGAGCAGACGATGGTGGAAGGGGTACTGTTGTGACGTTTGAGCCAAGTATTTAGTAGCCAGTTAATGTACAGAGGGATAATACCATATGTCTGCAGGCAGCGTCTTTATGTTCGATGTGTTTTTACCAGCTTCTCTGCAGCTTGGCAGTGTTTACACACTCTAATAACAAGTGGCGTCTTTCAGGGACTCTTCGGCTCAACCAACAGTTCAGCTTTGGCTTAATCCACCCCCCACCCTCTCAGCACACCATTCATACAAGACACAAGATCTCAATTTTTTTTTTCTCCGTAATTACTTGGTTTTTAATTCCACACAACCCATCAAGCCAAGATTGGAGCTCTAGCCAGATTTCAGGGAGGGAAGGTCATTTGGGACATTTGGGCAGTGACGATTTTGGGACGTGAGAGGCGCAGATTTGGGCGGCTTGGAAATGCAAGTGGACAGAGGAGAAGTGGTCTGAAAGTAGTCTGTGTTGCTCTGATAAAGAGTAAGAAACTAAAATGCCTTTTTCTCAGAGTTGCAGGAATAATCTTCTCGAAGGCCTACTGGGGCATGGGTGGAAGTATGGATGCATAATGGAAAAGGATGAAGAGTTGAGGAGTTTGTGGGTGACACAAACGTGACTTTTATTTATTGTATACGTTTGCTTTGTGGTCATCAAGTATTACACAAAAATCTCGTACAGCATCACTATATTTTCCGGTCTTGGTTTTATTCACGTAAATGTAGAAGTGTCCAAATCGTGGTCCTGCATTTTCTGCAGAAGACTTTTCTTCAGACATTGTGAAGGGCAAACTGAATTAAGACAAGCCTCACTCATTGCTGTTGTTTTTATTTTTTCAATCTCTTAAGCCTGCAAAGAATTATGGGATGTGTGAGGCTTATTGCAGTCTTCAGTGATCAGGCAGTAAAGTTCACAATTGTTGGCTGTAATTTAATTGTCTGATTCAACAGCAGCAGTTGCCAAACAGTGACATCGTCTCACTTGGAATTTGTGCTTCAAAGAGTGCAATCCCTGATTTTGCATGCAGCTTTTTCTATTGAGGATGTGATCTACCCAGAGATTGTGGACGAGGCATCCGGACACATCTTGAACATTTCCCTTTGCAGTTCAAAACCAGAGTGTTGAAACAATCCAAAAAAAGAAACTGGAAGCATTTTGTGTTCAGATCACCGATCACAGATCACCGATCACCGATCACAGATCACCGATCACCGATCACCCTACAATGTTTGTTGTTTGTTGACATTAATGATAGTTGGTAAAGAGGACCTTCATGTCATTAAGATGCCAGATGTTCACACACAAACAGAACGCACACCTACATGTTGCAATTTTTGACATCTACAGAGACATGGAGAGTTAAGAAAAATTTAATCATGCATTTGTGAAAGGTAAATATGTTTGAGAACGAAGTTTCCTTCCTTGTCATTTGTCTTTTAGCCTAAACATCCCTAACCCAGATGAGCTGTGCTAATAAACACAGTGGCAAAGTCCGAACATCCAGTTTGGACCAATTCCATTTCTGCTCAACTAAACCGATGGAAAACAGTTGTGAGAACATTCTATGTAGGAATTGCAATATTTCAACAACACAACACAAACTTGAGTTAAAGTCCCACTCCAATCAACTTATATCTAATGTAGACGTGTTCCCATTCTTCTTTTGATGATGCCATTTTCAGTCAAAAAAAGCAGCGTAATTTAAACCGGCAGTAGTTCATTCGAAATTCACCTCTGAGTTGCAGGTGGGATCATTGGCGCGTAGTAAGGCTGCCCTCATTTCCCGCTAGCTCACAGCCCCTCACACCCCCAACCTGACCGGTGCAACAAAAACAGAATATCAGAGCTATCCAGCTATACAGGTTTGAGCCAGACGCCAGCTCAGACGAGGAAATCAAAGACGTACGTGGATCAAATCGTGTATGAGTGGATCCATCAGCAACAGCACACAGCAAACCACAATCCTCACTGAACAATATTATCGAGGAGATTGTCATGGTGTTTTAAAGATTCAAAGCCCTTGAGCGTACTTTGCTTGATGGTGGCTGTGGCAAAATTGTAGAATGACCTGAGACTGACTGCTACATTAAAGGTGTGCAAATGTTATTATCATACCAATGCACACTGGCTCCAACATCAGTTTGAACGGCAAAATCAAATCAAACTTTATTTATAAAGCACTATTGATACAAGAGTCCTTTAATGGCTTAAAACAATCAAAGCAAAATAAAAACAATCACAGTATGTCTTTCAGGTATTAAGGTTTGGGGCATTAGGATTATTGACAGTTTACAAATTTTATGTTTTCTAGCTTAATTCAACGTTTAAAAAAAGGGAGTCAACTTTGTAAGCTAAAACCATTGAGCAGCACGGAGGGGCTGTGGCTGTTTCCGAAAACAACTTTATGTTTTTGACAGAGGCCCAAAGTATAACTAGCCTGTTATGACCAGGCTTTGGAGAAATGTTTTTTCAGGAGAAGAAAGGAGTAAGCACAGTGGATACACACTCAAGCCACACCTCTCCTGCGTTCACTGTACACACTGCTATCATCTTCAAGTGGACAGAAAAAAAGGCTTTGATTTTCTTTTTCATTTGGCTTCTGCTTGATGCTGGGATGGTTTCCAGAGCTCAGTTTCTGTCTGTTTGTGCTTCTCGCACCATCTTTTCTCTTGTCTCTTCCACACCTGTTAGCGCCCCACAGATGTGCACTTGCTGCGCTGTCTATTTGTTAGAACAACAACATCTCCATCATCAAACCCAGGATGAGCTAAACAATCAGGCAGCATTTAGGCTGAGCACGGGCCAGCTGCACTGCCCATTACCTCCATTCACACTCAATTGCACTCACACACACTCACCATGCTTTTGTAGCTCAAAGACACACAATGGAATATGAGCAGTGAATGTGAATTAACTGAAAGCAACCACTAGAGCAGTTTTTCTTGGTTTTCCCCACCATTTATTAAGGTTTGTGCCGTTCCTCATTTGTGCTACTGTGCTGATCATTTAGCTGCTTTGATCACATCTTAGTGAAACATGTTGTCGTCATTAAGATATTGGGACACTGTGACAGCTGTATTATTTGTCTTTATCATTAAACTGGGCGTTGACAGCTGGAAGGGAGAATGGCCTTACCTACACCACAACATCTGTATTTCATGACCTATGGAATTCTCTCTGTAGCACACATTGTGTGGTAGAAAAGTAGCAAAGTTTTCCAAAAGTTTTAAGCATTGAAGCATTCCCCTTACATGCAGCATCTGCGCTTGTTTAGTAAGGGGCCAGTATGTGCTCTACCAACAACTAGAGTATGACATAAGGGCACCGTATGACAGCATAACCCACGACTTTATAAATCTGTGTAACTTACATTATTCTTATAAATACTTCACAATACACTTAGCGCATGCACGACAGTCTTATGTTCCATATTCATGACATATCTGAGGTGAACCTCAAGGGAACTGCAAGACACACCGGCGTCAGTCGAAGCCGCTCCTCTATACGACGCCAAAAAACCCATACAGATCAACCCACATATGGGTGCATGTGACTGAGGCATGAGACATTGAAGGCTAGAAGTGAAGCTGCTCCCCTGATGTGGCCCAGACACAGCTCTAAGAAGTAGTTAAAATGTAATCACCAAATGATCCTAGACCTATGGACAGCAGTAGGGGAAAATATTGATTTTTGTGTGAGAATGCAACAATACAAAGTGAGAGATCTTGTGTTGTGGCATTCATGAAGAGGTAACTAAAACATTGTTGTGGAGCAGCTCCATCGTTCCATGGCAACAGCTCTTTTTCAAGTCCTGTTGTCATGTCAAAAAATGAAAACCGCTCAGGATCTGAACAATGAACAACATGGATCCTTAATGCCCCTACTCCTGCTGGTGATGTGGATGGACAGATTATTCTGAGATGTAAAATACTCTAAAAAGTGTTCATTTTTGTCTTTTATAAAAATGTTGAGCTGATTTCCAGAAGGTTTTAAAATTAGTACTGCTTTTTTGTTTGTTTATTGTATTACGATGAATGACTGTGATGAAGCTTTTTTCATCCGTCAGTAATTATCTTTCTACTAAGCTTTTATGTTATGCTTGCAGTGATATTTTAAAAGTACGGCACAACATATCATACAATTTCTGTGCCTACATGTTGTCTGTCTTTTTTGCAAACTACTCAAGAGTCAAAATAGTTGAACGTTTTTTAACTGCATCAACTGTCATTTGAACTATGAGCTTTAGGAAGTCTGAAGTTAAAATTGCAATTCTGCAAGTCCATCAAAACAAATCAGTAAATGTTGTTGGTATTTCTACTTAAATTTAATAAAGCCACAAACTGTCTGGACTTAAAAAAAAAATTACATAAAATATGTTTACTAGTTCTGGTCAAATGACTTATTTGTCACTACAATAATTCTGGTCATCACGTGTAGTTGTTTGTCTCAGGGCTTTCTCTGCTTCTGAGCTTGCTGCAGTTAAAAAAGGGTAAAAAATTGTTTACAGTGGAGTTTAGATGTACCCTGTCTGATAGTTTGCTTTATCAATTACTTGCAGGTCTTAACCTGTGATACTGAGATGACCTACAGGCCTGTGGGGTTAATGTACTGTCCCAGCTCTTTGTAATTGACAAGCACGCACACATCATCGTCGATATAGGTGGCCTGATAGTCTTTCCCTTCAGCAGCTCTTCTTCTTCGTCCTCTTTTCTCCATTTGTCCTCCGATTCCAGCATTCCTTCCCTCATCTCTGCTTTAAGCCTCCCCCCCTGTTTTTTACTAAAAGAGGTGAAAATCTATGTGTGAGATGGCGTGTGTCTGTGTCTGTTGTGTATCATTCCTCATGCGAAGCTGTGGTAAAACTATCAGTGTTATCTGCAAACTTTACCACCTGTGTTAAATTGAAGGCAGTGATGTGGAAGACCCTTCTATGCTCTTTCTCTCTCATTCTATCTATCTTCTCTCCATTTTAATTCACTTTTTCTCCAACCTCCCCTTTTCTTTTTTTTTTTTTTTTTTTTTGTCTATTTACCATTTCCATTTACCCCACTAGTTGCCCCTCCCTTTTAAGTCCCTTTGGTATCATCTTCCTATGAAGACTGAATATATCTCCTACGCAGCTGAGTCCCTTCTTTAAACAGTCTAACTAGCTTTTTAACCCATAACGCAGAAGTAAAATCCACTTTTCAGTGTAAAGGTTACGTAAAATGATCCAGAAATATTTTTTCTTTGTGTTATAATCTAGACTTCTCTTTATGTTAAGGTAGACAGTAGAACCTTGTGTGTGTTTATAGATGAGAGCACTCATTCTAGAAGGACTACAACTCAATTCTCTCTACATTTTTCTACAGAAAGAGGGACTCACAATGCTTTGGGTTTCTGACGACATAGCAATGTAGAAATTGTCAAAAAGGCTTAAGCTACGTTCACACTAGGCTTTGATGCAAGTTCAAGAATGTGCTTGTGGTGTTCACACTGGGCAAGCAGGGAGGGACTTCTTCTTTTTCCACTGTTTCATGGTGCATGCCTGCCACATACAGTTGAAAGAGACTTGGTGTGAACATTGAAGTGGCACACATTTTAAGAGTTTTGCCCCCCAGCTTTTTCTTTCACAGCTCTATTCCAATAAACGAAGGACTTGGTGCCATCTAATTCCAGCCAGGGATAAAATGCAAAAAATCTCCTCCATGATCAATTTTCAAATGGTTGATACTTCCGTGAATTAGAGATGCCTTGCTTCCATGTTCAACACTTGCATTCACACATAAAAACAAATGTAGCTACGCATGAATGCAAGAGTTTTGAACATTTCAAAACATTATCATGGATTCAGTAAACATATCAAAGAATGCACTTCATGCAAACTCCTTCATTTTTGATGTGACTTTTCATACTACCAAAAAAAAGTACTTTTCTTTTTTCTTGCAACGGTGCAGAGTGGACCTGTAAAAAGAGACAATTTGTTTGTCCATGTGTGTCTTGCTGTGATTGAGCAAGCATGTACCATGACTCTTTAGAAATGTATCTCCCTCAGTAGATTTCACCCCTCACTTCATTTCCTTAATGACTGAAACAGCACCACTCCCCTCCCTTTGTGCCTGCCTCTGCCTTTGTGTACATGCATTCACACCGTCATGCACTTCCACTCATATAGATGAACGTACATGGCACAATTCAGCAGTTTAATCTTTGCCTTATTCCGAGACTTTTTTAAGCATTTGAAAGAATGAAAAATGTGATTCCACTCTTCCATGCTTGATGTCAATATTGGTGTTTATGCAGCTCTCCGGTCTGAGAGATGCACCAGGTGGGTTAATAGTCATTGTGGGCTGCACCAGCTTTGAACTATTGAAGAAACAAAATTGTGATGAAAAACTTAAATTGCAGAAACTTTGTTCACATATTAAAAATATGCTTGTATATTTGTAGATATACACTCATTCACTCCACCAAAAGAGGAAAAGAGAAGAAAGAGATTTTTTTTTCAAATGGGGTGAAGTCCATTGAAGTGCCTCTGTAAAATAGACTTTGTTCAGGTAGTCACTTTGTTTTCATGCTGATAATATTTATTTAGGGAAGGAGATCTCTTTTCCTTTTCTTCTCTGGTCCTCTTCTTCGTCTTGCCGTCTATGGTTTAACTCTTGGCTCCGGGATTAGCCTCCAGAGAAAATGCAGGGTAAAATTACCCTCCGGCTGTCTCACAGGCCGCGACCATTGATTTTCTGCCACAAATGGAGAAAAGACCCTGGTGTTTAATGGTCTTAATACCACCAGAGAAATGTCTTTTTCTTTCTTTTATTGCCTTGACTTTTGTTTACTTGCTTCTATTGGATAGCATAGCTTTATTTTTACACAAATTAAATTATGAGGAACGAGTTTAGAATCTTTAGATTTTTTTTTTAGATTGACAAGAATATTTTACATAACATAATTTGAAAAACCGACCACAAACAATCTGCTTGTCATTGCGAGTCTTTTTTGTTATTTTCCGACAAAGTTAAACTTCAACTGTTCATGGACTAGCAGGCCAATAACATTTATATCAAGATGCATTCAATTTGATCGGATGCTGAATGGACAATTGTAAAAGTACAAACTCACATTTTCAGTGTTTAACATGACAGTAGCTTGTTTTGATCCATAAAACTTTGTCTAATTTACAAGCACATAGAACAAAGGATATTTGAATTGCAAAGATTGGGTAAAAAGTGAAAAATTGTATCTTAAGACACAGTAAATAAGGCTAATTCTGATGTTGAGATGAGAATTTCCTTCATTGACTTGATGGAGAGCTTTCTGGAGAGAGAAAAACTGGAGAAAACTGGAAAAAAAAACTGCATAGACACACAAATAGCATGCATACCCCATACAAATGTTCAGCTGGAATACTAACCAGGAGCTCTTGTGCTGTAAAATGACAGTAATAAAGTCCACAATCCAATGGTGACCATCTTGTGTGAAGATTTAAAAAGGTAATCTGTGACATATGACCACATTTTAATTGCATTAGGTGTTTTCCTGCAAAAATAGTTTTGAAGTTATGCTTCCTGCATCTTGTACTGCCACTGTAAGACGAAAAACAAAAATCCATTTTTAAAATCTGGTCATTCTTTCCTTCTCTTTGCACTGCTCTGACAAAATAAAAAACCCCATTAGGACTAATAGTGTGATTTGACTCGATTTATTAAACAGGAAAAGATTAAAAATAATCTGACCTGACTGTTCAGAAACTGTTTTTAGCAGATTTCTGCTCTGCAGTACATAAGACAACGATACATCACACATAACATGACAAGACAGAAAAAAAAAACACTGTATATCTCAATTTAGACATATTAACTCCTGACGTGGATATATTGTCGGATAACTTCATATTTATGCCTAAAAATACATAAAAAGTGCTCAGAACGTTTGCGCAGAGAGTGTGTCCTAAATCTACCATTGTCATGCACTCTAATATCAAGCACAAGAGGCAACAGCCTGTAATCTTGGGACAAGCTAAAGACAGTTTTTATATTTGTGTGGAAAAACACTTCACAATTCAGTTTCCCAAGATATACTTTTAGAGGCTAAAGCTGCATTTTTTTGAGAAGATAACAGGCTAAAACTCACAGCAATAATCTTTGTTTGTAACACACTGAGCTCTTTGCATCTAAACAACAACACGGTAAACCCAAAAGAGTTCAGTAAAACTTGTGCCTGACAGTTTTCAGGTGAGAAACGGTTCATTTTCAATTCTTTCCGTTACGGGCACGACAATACATTCCTAAGAATAGTTTTCAAACAGAAATCGTCTCTCCGCCCATACTTCATCAGGGGAGTTAGGTGATGTGGATAATTGCTTTGAGACAAACCACTTGATTGTCTTCAACCTGGTCTTGGAGCTTCTGTGAAAACCAGTGCCATGGAAGCAGATGTCTGCTGTTTGCATTCACTTTCTTGCCAGCAGCTTAATTACTCCATTCTCATGGTGGTAAAGACGGATCCAGAATATTACTCTGACAAGCAGCTTATATGTAGCAAATAAGCAGGCTTTGGCTGAAGCTATCGATTGCTGATTACTCTGTTTTCTTTCTTGTTCAAGAAGTAATTGCAAAGGGTGCTCGGCTGTGGTTATGGTCTCCTGGACAGCCAGTGATGTCTCTTCCTTCATCCACGTACAGCTGAGAATAAAGCTTCTCAAGAGGTCAGTGCAGGCAAAGGTTAATTCTGCACTTGGAAACTTTTCATCAGTTTTGCATCAAGGCACCGCAAAATTCAATATTCATTCATATACATGTGTTAAAGACCCACTCGAATCATTTTTTGATCTATTGTAAAAGCGCTTCCAGTGGTCTTTTAATTATGACTATGCCGTTTTTATGCAGAATATAAAGACCTGTGCTGTTTTCTAGGACATAGTTTCTGCAGAGCAGTAGGAGTTCATCACAAATTTTCCTCTGAATTATTGTTGGGGGTGAGCCTGCCCTATTTCCCATTGTCTTTTTGTTTACACTCTTTCCTGCTTACAGCCCCTCAAAACCCCAACCAAACATTGGCAGTGCAAGTAAAATAGCGCGTAACATTGAAACTATGATGCCAGCTGCCAGCTCAGAGGAGGAAGGCGTAGGCTACATAGATCTATTTGTCTGCAAGTGGTGGCATTAGAATGGAGCAGAGCTCCAAGCTTTTTCAAACTGCATTTTTTTTGTCTGCTCATGATTCACCACTATTTGATTAAAGACATACTCAAAAATGCTTCTTTATGCTTAATTTTCTATACATATGTCCTCCATCATCAGAATAATGGTACAAGAACATGATGATAAAAAAACACACCAATTTTGTTGGAGTAAGTCTTTAAATGAGCACAAAATAAAAGCCTGAAGCAGGATTTTTTTTTTTTACTTTCAATCACTTTATCTATCTAAGAAATCAGCACAGACTAGCAGGAAAATACTGTCTTTGCGTTGAAATGTATAACCTTGTCAGTTTGCTGTCCGCCTTCTTGTGTGATCTAAAATGATCCTAGCTTCCTGCGATGGACAAGGGATGTATTGGAAATCAAATCCAACATTAATTGCATGAGATCAGATCCTTCAGTGATTTAAGCAACAGATCTTTTTTTCTTAAGGAAGACATAAAAAAGGAGTAAAGTGTATGCTTTTCCTCCCATTGATACCAACTTGCATGATAAAATTCCCCATTGATTTCACTGTAACAGAATTTATGGATACTAAAGGTAAACAAGCCGTTGTGAAATAAAAAAATTAAAAATCAGGAAATTAACTTCAAGCAGTTCAAGGCGAGGACACAAATTAAACTCATGCAATTAAAGTTATTGTGAATACTGCATCATCTGCTGCATTTGTGGTTTGATTTATAAAAACTAAAAGATATTCCATCCAGCATATTTGCTGTCATTTAGACTGCAGATTTACATTTGAGCTGGAGATACACAGCGTCAACAAATGTCCTTTTGTCCTCATTTTGGCCGCTTGCTGCTTATTATGACAAACAAATGGTGGTAAATCCTAGAAGATGATCACGAGAAAGAAGAAAAAGGCAAATTAATTTAAAGGTGTGAGCTTTTATTATGAAAATAGATTAAAGACTGGATTTTTTTCCTTCGTTTTCAAATCATCTAGGAAGATGCAGAATGTGGCCATAATTATAATAATAAAAAAATCTGTTTTTCAAATAATATGGACCAAATTGGATTGTAAATTATTTCAGCTGTTGCTTTATTTGATGAGGTTTTTTATGTTTGTGTAGTGCCTAGAAATAACCTTGGTTTTGAATTGGCGCTTCACTAATAAACTGAACTGAACTGCCAGGTGCTGCTTTGATTCAAATGCAAGGGCAACTGCCCTTACTTCTGTGAAGGCAGGAGTTTCTACATTTTTTTCCATTTTGATAACTCATTTGTGTGCTTTTTGCTCTGCCAAGAAAGAATGATCTGAAAGATATATATTTTTTTCCTGCTGGTGTCTGATTATTTATTTATTTGAAAAAGGAAGAAACTCATTTTGATCAGATATTTCTAACACTTCACTGTTAGGTTGGTTGCGATTTCTGTTTGTTCTTTTTTCAAATTCTGCATTTATTCCAGTTTGATGCTTTAGGATGCATATTCTTGTGCTTAGTTTCCCTGTACTGTACAGTAACTGAAATTATCTGAGACAAATGTACACACAAACACACCAGGGTCTCTTAAAAAAAAAAAAAAAAAAAGAAATTTCTGATTTCAGTTTATTTGACTGCTTTTGCCAGACCTTTAAAAAGGTCGACACACACACACCCACTCTCTTATGTGCGAAATTGATTATGTCTTGTACAAAAAATAATAACTTTACGTTTTTGCACCAAATTCTGCTTCCAAATAATGGCAGTTTGAGGTCCACTTAGTAAATCTACACAATACCTTGTGCATTGTAAGTCATTTGAATACTAATAATTAGGATTTATGAATATATATACTTATTTTATTAAAGGGTAATGTGAAAAATATAAACATTTTTAGGATGAAAAGATACAGGTATATAATCTTGGCAATTTATCAGTTGTCCCTTTCTCATTAAGTTTTTTTATTAAGTAACAACAAGCACAGAGAAAATCTGTGCTTCCATTCTTTTCTTCACTATTCCCAACTTTTACTTCTTGAAATCTCATTAGAATGCGTTAAAGTCCTAATCTTGTAACACTCTGAAGTCAGAGAGGTTGGAACTTTGTTCTACTTTTTGCAGTTTTCCACATTGGATGATACCCCACCCCCTCCTCCAGTCGTGTCATCTTGTCTGTACCCCACCTATCTGTTCGGCTACATCTCTGAGATGCTGTAATTTCCTTGGCCCGGCTTGATGTTTATTGTGAGGCTAAAATTGAAAATGGCCTGTAATGGAGCGAGCCGCGCAGCCTCGGGACCAATTCACAATCTAAATGACTTTCTCCTTTTCAATGGCATCGACTGGAGGGCTCTTTGTGTAGCCTCGTACCTAATCAACCTCCAGTGTGACCCCTAGCTCTCGGGGCCGCTGTTGGATTAATGATAAAATCATTGGTTTAAACAATTATTCGACCTAAAATGGCTGGCCATTTTATTCTGAAAATTAAAGAATGTGAAATTAATTTTTTTCCCCCTGTACCATGTTGTAGTAGCGCCACTTATGGCTGAACTCTGCCCCTAAACTCTTGATTTCATATGAAAGAACTATTTTACTTTATCTACTTTCACTCTTAACTTTTTTTATTCCCTTTCTCTGTATGTTGTTGCAAATAGTTTCCCAGGTGTCAAAGTAGCAAGGCTTCTGCTATGTTTTTCTTTCTTTCCTTCTTTCTAGCTGCTTGGCTAATTTACGATCTATCCGCTAACAAGTCTGCATGACAGCAATTTTCTCTTCCAGGGAGGATGTAGCTTTTTTTACACAAGCGTGTGTTCTGAGCTGTTCACCTGACTAAAATTATGCTCAAATATAATTTGAGCATTTTTGTGATGGATTTTTCAGTAAAAGTTAATGTTTTTAATAGTGGAGACGGACCAACAGTGACAGCTATTTATAAATCCCACTCCAGTAATCTCTTAATCTCTTGTAAAAGTGGTCTTTTGAATTATAATTGTGTTATTTTTACCCCGAATTTGAAAATTTGTATTTGAGCTGGAGGTGGGGCCGTTGGCTTGGTGCAAGGCCACACACTCTCTCCCACTAGCTTACAGCCCCACACAACAATTTTAAGCTTAACTTTCATTATGTTTCCTCAATTATCAGAAAAATGCTACAAGAACAGATTAAAAACACAATTTCCACTGCAGTGGGTGCTTAAGAAGAGCATTCTCAATGTATTTGACCAGTGTGTTGGCCTTGTGGAAGAGTCTCTCCCCTGAGGCTGGAAGGTCATGAGTTCAAATCCAGGCCGAATGACCCTATAAACGGGAGCCAATACCTCCCTGTGAGACACTCAGCATTAAGGAGTTGGATTGAGGGGGTTAAACCACCAAATGGTTCCTAAGTGCGGTGGTGACTGCAGCTCACCACTCCCCCAGGTCTGGGTCAAATGCAGAGAACCAATTTCATACACCTACGTGTGTTACAACTGATGGGACTTTTTTCAAAAATGTCTTTATGAAAAACTGTTTTAGGTGTTTTTATTTGATGGTATTAAACACAATGGAGTGGTTTCATATTGCTTTATGCTTTTTTATTATTTTTTAAGGGTGCCAAATAAGCACTTTAGTTAGAAGCTCTAGCTGGCTAGTAAGAAGCACCATGAGTTTGTGTTCTTGATCAGGAAAATACATCTAATTTATATCAAATTAGAAATATATATATATATATATATATATATATATATATATATATATATATATATATATATATATTTATTTTATATTAAGAAAATCTTTTTTGTTGTAGATAAAAAAGACTACAAAAAATCAAAGATGACTGTCTGATGTAAAGGTTTTTTTCTCAAAATGACATGGAAAAACATTTGACTTCGCCAAAAAAAAGTTAATATTTTTTCCAATTTAAATTTGGGATTTGAGACACCAGGAAACACAATGAAACTGAGAGAATTTATGGAAGAGGATGAAAAAACAGGATGAATATGTTTTTTGTTTTTATTTCTAGGCTTTTCCTCTGTGTCATTGTGTGCAGGTAAAGACCCATAAGAGGAGAATCAAGTCTAGAAGATGGATGGATTATAGATCGTTTGTCTGTGTGCAGCTAACGCCTGATGAGCCTCGCTGTGCATTTGTGTCCATCAAACACCACTTGATTACTGGCTGTGTATTTATCATCATCATCGTCATCATCATTATCATTATCAACCGTCTCCCCTCTCTTAAGTCTGAGACAATGGACTCTCCTTAGAGGCTCTTATTGAGCTGGAGCTCAGTAGTCTTCACAGTCTCAGCCCAGTTCTAGTCCTCTTCAGCAGCCTGGAGTGTGGCTAGGTAATTACCCGAGGATTGATTCCCCTAACAGAGACCATTTCTTCACCTCCTGCAGAATCACTAAGAGGCTTATAATAAGCCCTGCACACCTCCATGGCTTCCTAGCTAATGTCTTGGCAAGCTAGAGCCTCTATTGACTTGTTGATAGAGACTCTGGAGCAGTACCAGAGGCAGCAGAGCGAGGGGAGGGAACTCTTCACTCGAGAGACTTGATTATTAAAATGCCACCAAGTTCTATGTCATCACACCTTAGATACAATATGTGTGGAGATGGAGATTTCCCCAAGACGGCTAAGGAAGCTTTGATTTTTTTTCCAAGGCCCAAACCAATCCTGGACCTTCTGCCCTGTATTCCATTACTATTTTAGGAAAAACACTTTAAGAAACAACAGCTAGATCCTTTGTAATTTTGTAAATGGAAGGACTGTAGAAAATGTGTTCTTCAGCACCAGAGCATCAGAATCCAGCCAGGTGAGCCAAAGGTTTGGCTTCACAGGCTTCCTGAAACAAAACAACTTTCATGAATTTGCTGATTATCATTCTGAGGACGCAGCAATTTGTTTCTTCCAATCTGCCAGTCAGCAGCGGGGCACGAAGAGGGCCGGGAGCCAGGGGGAACAGAGGCTTCCATTCATTCAGGGGAAAAAGGAGCCACTGCAGAGGATGGGATGTTGGTGTGTCCCAGTGTGTGCGCTCATGTGGCCACTAAAGATAAAGCAATCTCCTTGTACATCTTCAGTCTGTTGCTTTGTCTTTGAAAGATTGTAGCTCCAAGAGTTCAGCCCTTCAACCAACAGTGTTTCTTTATTGCTAAATACAACAGACTTTTTTTTTGAAGTAATAAAGGATTTGGGTTTATTGCAGTTTCCAAAAGCCATAATTACTTTTTACCTGACAAACGGCTTAAACAAAACAGATTCAGTTCAGCGTTCTGGAGGATTAAAGATGCTTCCCGACTGCAAGTTTCGGTCCCCGTTTATTCTGTGTCCTCCCACCATTAAAGAGAAAAGCAAACTAGGTGCTTGGATGGAATTAATCCAATGCTATTTGATGGTGTAAACATGGAATAAACATTTTGACCTGGAAGAGAAAAAATCTATAGCTTATTTTAAAGACAATATGATGTCTTCTCATTAAAACATTTTTTCTTTATTAACTGTTGTTTTCTAAATGATATTAGCTATTGCCACATTTTCCTTTTGCAGTCAAAAGAAATCAGGGCATCTAAATTTATCTAAAAACTGAAAGGGTCTTCTTTTATCACACATTCTGCATTGTCAGCAATTTAACTCTAAGAGGAATTCAACTAAATAATAAGGTATTAGGGGTGTAACAATTCATTTTACTATTCAATTCATATAATAATTTCTGGTTAACAATAGGATTCATAGTTGTTTACTGATCCCCTATTCACTGACCTACGATTGATCCAGGACATCTTTAGTAAAAAAATTCAGGCAGTGTGGCTCAGAAAAATTCCTGGGCACTGAACAGTTAACAATTATGAGAATTAACAATATAATAATGAATGGAAAATCCATTCAAATTTTAGTGTAATAAAATTCAGCCCACTGTTGCTTTCCCACATAGAAAAAATACAAAGGGAACATTATTAGAACATTCTACCACATTGTACGGTCACATGTCTTAGAAAAATTCAGTGTTTCCACACATCAGACTGTAATGATGGATTGATCATTTTTTGCTGCTATTACGTGTGTGTTGTCTGCTATGATGGCACTTGGTCATTTTTATGTTTTGGTAAAATAAACCTATCCTGCCACAATCCAAATTGTATTCTCCAAGATTGATTATAATCATTTGATTTCACTTTTCAGTGGTATTGGTCAGTTTGATTAACAACTTGCCTCAGACAGATTGATCTGGTTGGATCGTACGAATAAAAATCAATTCATTGATTAAGCCCCTTAGTCATTTAATCCTTATAAGGTATCTAATGACTGCATTTGTTAATGTAAACTCACTAAGGGAAGGAGAAGCAGATTTCATATACATCTTCATAAAACTGGCCTTATTTGTGCTCTAAAAAAGTGGTTTCCATGTTTAAAAATTGAGACTGTCGCTCTTTTTTAAAAGGTCCATGATACTTTTAAAAAACAGGAGGAGCAAAGAGGCACAAACAATGTCTTTTTAAGAACTGGAAAGCACAGCATGCATGGCAGTAAATGGTTTTAACCAGTATCAGACTACGTTCACTCATTTTCAACCTTGATGTGGCATTTGCTTTCTTTCATAGCCCCACATTCTGCCCCCTAGAGATCAATTAATAGAGTTTAGCAAATTTTATCATTTTAAACCAGGAAGTAAACAACTTTCTTGGTGATCTTAATGATTTCTTGTCTATTCGGATTAGAACTCACTATTGAACCTATACAAAGAAAAGCAACTTAAAGTGAACTTTTAATTTGTCAGTTTTTATTTACCTAAATATTATGTTAACTCCAGTTTTATTACACATTGAACAATTGCAGTATTTTCTTTAAAACACATTTTTTATTGTTCTTGTAGTAAAATCATTAATAACAGATCTCAGAAATTGAGATTTTAAAATTCAAGGTTTTGTCATTGTTGTGACTAAGAAATGGAGCGTAATCTCTGGAAAGAAGAAAACCTCTACGTGGTAGCAACTCATCTGCATCTGAATGTAGAGTTTGCCTTTTTCAAAGACCTTGTGAACTAAAAAGCTTCAAACTCACAACAACAGATAGAAGAAAAAACTGTTGTCGTAAGATGAACAGAACGTTTGGAAGCCTGCTTTTGTCTGTACCTTTCATAAACTTTTATAAACAAATATTCAGAACATCTGTGCAAGCTGTTCATGAGGTTATCGTTTGTATTTGCTGCTTTGCCGTCCTTTGACAGGGAAACATTTTTACCACCATGTCCCACATTTGTGAACACACTAAACTGCTGACTGTCGCTTTCTTTGTGTAAATGCTTTTATGGATATGAATGAATAAATTCTGTCCCTCATAAATAAGATGTCTTACCTGTTTTGCACTTAATTTATTTTCCAAAAAAAAAGAGAAAAACAAAGTTTGCAAAGTTACTTTTCCAAACCGTCTTTCTTCAAAAATCACTCAAAAGCTTTTCTCGCTGTTTCTCTCCCATCCCACCTTCCCAACTGGAATAAACATTTCGTTAATGAGAGGTTTGGTTGGGAACACTGTGGGGAGGAAAGCATGGATGTGACCTCTGGGAGAGTGGGGAACTCATTCATGGGATCGTGTTCTGCTTAGTAAGATATGTGGGTGTTACTGTTAAAATCTTTCCCCAAGGCTGCCTCCATTGTATAAACAATTAGAATTAGAACTAGAATGTCCATCTTTAGCTTTATTTGGGATTGAGTGGCAGAAGAGAAGTTCTGCTGGTTTAGGTGACACAGTTTGTGTGTTTGCACACTTGTGTGTTTTTGGGGGCCCTCTGGTTCCTAAAGCAGTTCTGTTCTCTCTGACTAAGCCACATTGTTTCACATCAAGGGGTGGGAATAGAGCCTTTGGCAACCAGAAGAACACACACATACACACACACACACTCACACACATACAGCAGGAACAAGAAAAGCTTCTCATTGTGACACAACCCAGCATCTATTAATAATGTGTGACATTTCAGTTTACACCACTCTTGGTAAAAAAAAAAAACAAAAAAAGGTTTTCTGACTTTTTCATCTTTACTGTCTGCTACAAAATTGTGAATAACTCAAAAGCACTTTGACGTGAATCCATTTTTTCACTTTCTTCCTTCCTCTTGTCATTTTTCACACTTCATGGAGGAGAATGGAAGGGGAGAGGAAGTTGTGGACTTACAACTCTTAGTCTAAATGAACCTTACAAAATTGGTTTATAGAGGAAAATCATAACTTTAAACACTCAAGCTGTTCAGCTGTGGATAGTCTTTGCCGGTAGGTCAGAGTTTCAACGCATTAACAGTTTGGCAATTATCATATTTTGATTTTAGAATATATATAGCCCCTCCGTTGAAAAACCTTTTTCTTTGCTTTCAATTTAATGTTGTATAAGAGTTCCAGTCCTTACTAGAAAAATATGAAGAACAAAGTTTCATCTTGGAATAATGTTACTTTTTTAACACTCTTGTTGAATGACATGAAGAATTTTTCTGACACTGCATGGTTGTTTGGGTCACATTGCTGACTAGAGGAACCAACACAAACTGTAGGACACTGGTACCACGAAAGATGGGTATAACTTAAAGTTAAAGACCATCCATTCAGCTTTAACTTAACGCTCGTTTATATAAAGGGACTGTTTTTCAAAATAGTACGGTTACCAAGTGCAAATCACATCAACAAATCAGTCAACGAAAAACATATTAAAGGTCACGACAACAATTAAAAAAGCATATCAACAATGAAAATAAAAAATAAAAAAAAACAACATTACTGTAACAATGAGACAGAGGCATTTGGATCCATATGCAACTGGTTTAATAGACAGACATTGACATAGCAGGTCAAATTCAAAAACCAGGCAGGAGTCAAAGTAAACGGAGAGAGGCAGGATGGAGTCAAGACAGGCAAGGGTCAGGATACAAGGAGAAACAGCAGTAGAAACGCTCGAAATCAATGCTGCAGCAAAACAAGACTTCGCACCGGGCAGAAGCCCAGTGTCTGCCTAAATGCTGTTTGAGTGCAATGTAAATCTAAACATCAATGTGGACTTGGAACATTTAAGGGGCATTGCAGAGTCCAAAAGGCATGACAAGATGCTTGTAATGACCTGTGGTGGTTGAGAACGCAGTTTTCCACTTGTCACTTTCACTGATGCGTATCAGGTTGTAGGCGCTGTGCAGGTCCAGCTTGGTGAAGAATCAAGCCTGGCACAGTTGTTCTAGAGCTGAAGGAGCCAATGGAAGTGGGTAGAGGTACTTCAGGGTGATTTCGTTCAGACTACAGAAGTCGATACATGGTCGAAGGCCGCCGTCCTTCTTTTTGACAAAGAGGAACCCCTGCAAAAAGAAGGACAGCCTGGAAAAACAAATGAATCCCTTCTGCAGCTCCTCCTGGATGTAGACCTGCATGGCTTCAGTTTCCGGTGGTGACAGGGAAAACACCCTCCCCCTGGCTGTAGTGGTACCAGGCAGTAAGTCTACGGCACGGTCAAAGGACTGATGAGGAAAGAGCCGTGTCATCATGTTGCTTGTTGGCTTCCTGCAAATCCCATTACTGAGGGGGCAGAGACTCATGGTAAATGACAGAATTGGGCATGGTGATCTCGGTTGAGGCTATCTGGCTGTGTCAGAGGACATTGGAAGCGACGCTCTGTTGTCCATTGTTCTGAAGACACCAATGTTGGCAGGAGGCAGACTTGAACGTGATTTCCCTTGACGATCAGATGATAGTGGGGTCATGGGTCTTGAGCCAGGGAAGACCCAAGATTATAGCTCAGAGAGGAGATTCTGTGACTAAGAGAGGGTTGGTTTCTTGCTGGCTGGTCAGAGTGTTGAGTTGGATATCCAGAGTGAGGAACTTGGCCTTGCTTGATCCCAGAGGACGACCATCTAGGGCAGAAACTGCCACCCACAACTTGCAGGAAAGCAAAGGAATAATATTTTGCACGAGCAAAAGCCAAATTAATGATGTCACCCGCTTCCCCTGAATCCATCATGGCTTTTGTCGTCATATGCCTGTCATCTATTGTTAAAATGACTGCTAGCTCAAAAGTGAGGAAGTTCTCACTCACCAACCTTCCCGACTGTCTTGGTGGACGGAAATAAAATCTGAAACCGGAAAAGGTGTTGTGGGACGTCAATTGATGTCTCTGTTTGGATGATACAGTTTGTTCGTCTTATTTGGTGTGATAATATCCTCTGACTGATGATATTCCTTTAAGATCCTGGTCAAAATCACTGCAAAAGTTTGGCGATTGCTCAATCGACTCTCTACCACATTTCAGGTAAAACATCCTTTTGCTTTTCCACTTTTTCAAAACTCAAATGTCATCATTCAGTTGGTGATGTCCAATAGTACCTACCTTTTTCAGTTTCTTTTTTGTTTCATTTTTTTAACATTTTCTTTTGATTTCTGGAAATTACTTTTGTTTTCTATTATGATTGTTCTGGTTTTAAAATTTGTCATGTTGTTTTTTTTTTTTGTTTGTTTGTTTTGTTTTGCTTTTTCAGTTGTCGTGATCTTAAAATGTTTTTGCGTTGAGTTGTTTGTTTGCTGGTGTGTTTTGGACTTCAGGGCCTAATAGCGCTCTATATGAACAAAAAAAAAACCTTTGCACTACAGTTTTAAAGATTTTTTATGCTCTTTTAAGAGCTTTCTATGATGTTTTACTGGCTAGTAAAGCAGAAGATTCATTTTATGTGTGAGAGAGAGCTGCCCCTACACACATGGTGAAGGACAGGTCAGTTGTGGGTGGTCTGGGAAAAGGTCAGCTGGCTTAGCTAGTAACCAGGAGGTCTGCGTGTGAACAAGTGTATGCGTCAAACCCTAGAACAGTGCTTCCTTTCTCCCCAGGAGCTGCAAAGGTTTCTGGGTAAAGACTGACTCAACTGGGTGTCCCAGACGCCATTGAATACAGCTCATACACACACACTCACTTCCCTTCCAGTAAACCTTTACCCCAGCTCTATCAACACCACCAGGGCTGCATATTTGGTGCAGCCAAGGAAGTTTTTGTGCTTTAATCATAGCCCCTCTGACCTATGACATCATCAGAGATGTCATTTTATTGGGAGATGAGGGTGACCAAAGCTGCTAGTTGGTGGGAATAAGACCAGACCATAGTATGACAATGTACATAAAGTTGACTAGCAGAAAATTAAAGCAACCAAAAAAAAAAAAAAGCAATTTATAGCAGAAATTGAATTGAGTTCAACTTGATATAGTTTTAGAGTTCCTTGTAAAAGGCTCTGTAGAACTGCAAAAATAATAACACAAAACAAATATGTAGTTGGAGTATTGTGTAAATAGTTTAGTTGACTGGGGACCAAAGTTCTCTGAAATGATTTGAAAACTTTTCCACAAACTGCTCATTGTCAGTGTTTACTCTCACATGGCACTCTTGAAAACAAACTCGTCTAGACTATTGCACTGACTGAATCATTTTCTTATACGATTGACATTGTACGCTCTTTTTTTTTTTTGACTGAAATACACAAAGTTTACATAATTTGGCCATTTCGTTGGCTGGATTTTCTATGGATGAACTACACCAGAGCTCAGGTGTCAGTGGGTTCTTTCATTTGGAGTCTCTATAGGGATTTTCTTTAGGAAAAGACCCATTGCCTTGAATCTTTCAGCTGAAAGTCAAAAGACAGTTCATTAAACCAGTTCTTAGAGAAAAGGTTTCTTTTACAATCTCAAAGCCCCCTAAAAAGATCGTTTTCAAACATGTTTCACAGACAAAATGTCTGATTCACAAAGTGAAAAAAAAAACTGAATTTACATTGTCCATGAGTGTCAAGAACATGGTATTGGTGTGTGTGAGCTATTTGATAGCTGTGACTCTGACTGGATCTTGTGTCTGTCTGTGTGTCTCTCTTGATTGGTGGATACCTCTGCGATATTCCTCTCCAAGGTCTTCGGTTATTGTACCAGCTCCTTAAAAATTCCTTAAAAATGAACTGATTATTAATAGTTTACTGATGAGAAAGCACAGATAGATTCACAGTTTAAAAGAATGGTAAAGTTAGCTATGGCCTTGACCAGAACTCTACGACCTAAAGGAGACTACACAGGAACAAACAGATTCTAGCGCACACTGCACTGGTTAGATGTGAATTTGCCCTTTAGTTTTCCCGCCAATATCCTTGACGTCACTTTCTTTACCTCTTTACCTGCCATGCTACTGCTCAGTTTCCACCCAAACCTGATCTTTGTCCCTGGAACCCTGTTTGTCTGCTCATGACGGTTTTCCTCACCGTGTTGATGGTGACAGGAGACAGTGGTGTGCTGGCAGGTGCATAGGACTAAATTATCATACCCAGACAAACACACACACATAAAAAGCAGACCTCTTCTGTGCCGAGAAGGCTTCCATTATCATATCAAAGCGTCTCTTACAGAGACGTGGCAGTGCTTCAATTTAAGCAATTAATGCAGAGAGACTCTGTCACACAGCCCAGCACCCAGCAACTCTTAACCGACAACCACACACACACACACACACACACGCACACACACACACGCATGCACGCTCTCTAGTGGCACTCTGAGACAAACAAAGGTGTTGGGGAGCGAGGATCCATATTCTCAAGGCCATCATAATGTCTTTTCTTTTCTACTTTTTCCCTGCTGATCTGCTTCCCTGGCTGAAATGGAAAGGTTGTTTCTGTATGTGTGCTTGATTTCCCACAGGCGACATACAGTTTTAACTATCAGGTGGTTGTTTCATTTTGGTATGCAAATAAATATAACGGTTACCAGTTTCTATATATACCATGTTATTTAATCTGGATTAGTGCTATTATCTCCTTAATTTTGTAATCTACCAACCGTGTGTGCGATGGGACCGCAATGCAATTAGCTGTGGGAAAGTCATCTGAGTCTTGGTTTCTTTCTGTGTTAAGATCTGTCACCTCACTTCTGTTTTTGTGATACTTTTATCAGTAAAATTATTTTGGTTTTGTATTTTATTTGTACTGGTATAATTTCTTGACTTTCTGCTCAGTTTTTATTTGTCTCTTGCACACTGAAATAATATAGTGATGGACAAAACCCCTATAATGTCATCCACAGAAAATGCCTTAATCCCAGTTCCAACAAAATGAAGGCAATTCAGTTGCTATTTTTCCCGATATGGACATCGCCATTTTGGAACTAGACAATGCTATTAAGAGATGATTGGTTCGAGTCGCTAATCAGGGGTGAACTTTTTGGATAAATATAATGACTGAGTAATGGCTGCTTATTTTTCTGTTGAAGTCTATGGGATTTTGGCTTTCTGGGACCAGTGGGTACTTTCTGTTTGGCTTTTGAAGGGGGAAGGGACAGTGTGTCCAGTTCTCATAGACTGTCGATGCTCTTGCATAAATTTAGTGTAGGATGGTGGTTAGACTACGATGACAGTTTCCGATTAGTTTCTAAAACACCTACTTAATGATTTGACCTTCATCAGCTTCTCTATTTCTTTGTCTCTTCTTCAATATATTTGTTTTTTGTTTAATTCTGTATTAGTGTCTCTGTTTCCCCACCAACTGTCCATCTCCTGCCTTGTCTTTCTCTCAGTTGTTCTGTCTGCTCCTCCCTGTAATTCCCTTGCAACAGCTGCTTGATGTTTGTGACAGGAAACGCGATAGCACTGACAGGTTGGAGACGGTTATCAGAAGTCTGCTGCCAGGCTCTGTCTGGCTAAATTGAAAATTGCAAATGAAAATCCTGCTCAGAACGTTTTTTTTTAATTCATCAGCCGTTATGTCAGATGACCTTTTGGGCGTCAGGCTCCACTGATAAAACTCCAAATGACAACACTCGGCTCTGATCCAATTTTCGACACTCTGCGCGTTCTCCTGTCTTCTATCCATTCTCCACCTTTTTCTCTCCATCACCGTTCAACTCGGTGAAAATGATAGGCTTGCAAGAGAACCTTCATTGTACTGCAGATGAAGAGGTTTTGTTTGGATGAGATGGCCCTGCAGTGTGTGAGTGTGTACTGAAGAGTGTGTATGGGGTGGATGAGTTGGGTGACACTGAGCAGGGTCTGGCCTGGCCTCGTCTGTGTCTCTCTGTTGTTCAATCACAGAGAAGATCAGAGGCCGGAAAGGTGTGAGCATTTAGAAATACAGAGGGGGTACGAGGGCAGAGAGGGAGGAGTAAGAGTATAATGGACCCTACGAGTAGATGTCACTCCAAATGACTTTTCCTGGGAGGGTCAATGTGTGCCAATATTGACTGACGTGCCTGTGTATCATCTCGGGAAGAAAAAAAGAAAAGATGGAACAGAGCTGATCATCTGAGTCTATCAGAGGCTCTGTCGTCTGAAATTGAATTTTCTTCCTCCACTATTGTTGTTGTCTTTGTCTCGGGGGACAGGATGGTCAGATTTTTTCTAATGCGATCCTGCATTACAGGATCTATTTCCAATTTTATAGATCTATAATGACAGCTTCACAGTGTCATTTTGTCTGATACTTTTTTCTTTTGTGAGCCTTATATAAGCTGTCCAAAGCCTGTTCTTCATTCTTTTACTTAAAGATTTGGATCAAATCAGCCTTTTTGTTTAGTTTTCACCATACTTTCCTCTAAATGACTTCAATTGTCACAGTTTATTATTACATTTAATTACATTATGCCGTTTTTTAGATTTGCTTTTATTGAAGGTTAGTGAAATTTGAGACTTTCTTTGTTTGCTTTTTTTATGCTGAAAACTTTCTAGTTTAGACGTTTTTATGGTAGCTCGCCTCTTTACCTGATGGTTCGTTAAGCAAAATAAAATGTATCATTTAAGTTTTGTGCTACTTAAGATAGATAGCTGTCACTGTGAACTCAGCTGAAAAAATCACTGATGAGTCTTGCATTGGGCTAATTGAACTTGAAATTGTTGGGGTGGCCGTGGTGCAGAGGTGGAGTGGTCAACCTCAGATTGGAGGATCGCAGTTCAGTTCCCTCTCTGTAAGCCCATGAGTCAAAGTATCCTTGAGCAAGACATTGAAGCCCACATTGCTCCTGGTGGTTATAGGTTGGTGCAGTGTTTTCAGCCAACCTATAACCAGTATGTTAATATGTGTGTGAATGGCTGTGTGTATGGGACTGTAACTGTAAAAGACTTTGGCCATCAAAAAAGGTTTAAAGAGCTATATTAGTAGACACCATTTAAAATTTTACCGTTTGAGTTTTCGGCATGTCTTTGGCATGTTTGCTAGATATAAACACCTTTTAAAAAAAATGGGTCAACAGGTTTTCCTGCAACAGACTGGTGACCTGTACAGGGT
Organism: Oryzias celebensis; assembly: GCA_014656515.1. NCBI lineage: Eukaryota > Metazoa > Chordata > Actinopteri > Beloniformes > Adrianichthyidae > Oryzias > Oryzias celebensis. The sequence continues at coordinate 14,098,215 of BNCR01000004.1, read as the reverse complement.
ATTTCGCCCAACAATAGCTGGGTTGGCTCCAGTAGCTTTGAAACTCTAAAATAGATGGATGGATAGGATTAACAGCTTGGATAAATACCATACAGTGGGCCAAACTGGAGCCAATTATTCTGCAGAATGGCATTAAACTCCCCTTTGATTTTAAACCTAAAAGAAAGTGTTGAAGTTCTAGTTCACTCACAGTAAAAAGTCTATGTACGCACATAAATGTGTGTTTTTGGCTTCCATGTTCAAAACTCTTGCATTTACATCCAAGTTTTTACGACTGTGTACAATGTACAAAGCGCACAGCCAATGAATGCACATTGCATTTTGGTAGTGGCATATGCATGGCGTCCCTTTTAATTCACGGTAGTGCCAACCGTTTGATAATTGATCATGGCGGAGAAATTAATAACTGGGATATGTGCCTGGCTGTAATTCTATGACACCAAGTCTTGCATTTCAGAATAGAGCTGTGAAAGAAAAAGCCTTGAGCAAGATTTGTGAGATTTGCACCGTTTTTACATTTTAAACCAAGCCTCTTCCAACTGTAGGTGGAGGACATCTTCTAGTAAAGAGTAGAAAAAGGAAAAGGACTGGACTGCTTGTCCAGTGTGAACACCATAGGATTAACATGCATTCAAGAACATGCGCTTTGCTCATTTTTGAACGTGCGACAAATGCCCAGTGGTTCTGTAAAATTCAACTAATTCAAAAGAATTTAATGCATATTTGTAGTCAAACAGCCAAAGCAGACAAAATGTTCTGAAAATGATTATTAACACATTTTTAAATTGTAAATAAAAATGACATGTGGCTATTTGATAACAACAGAACCTTCCCAAAAATTGCAAGTATTTCTGGTTGAAAGAAAAACCTGCAGGTATGGATGATCTGAGGCAGCAGTTCACAACTCACAGCTGCATGCAGCCACCACAGTTCTGAGACTTCTGCCTGAACATGAAAACATTTAGCAGGAACGTTTGCTCATTTGAAAATAGTGTTGCTCAAGTATAGCTCAGGAAGCCAAAGATGATTTTCAAATGCACTCCTTGAGGTTCATGTGAGTAAAAACTTAATACTCAAAACTGAATGGCTGAAAATGTGTGTGCAGTGTTTTGCACTTGGCAGACTTCATAAAATGACTGTGAATAATCTTCAGTTATGCACGTGCCTTACCATGTGCGCAGTTGCTTGCAGAATTCTGTTATGCGCTGGCTCTTCTTCTGTTTACAAGTGTATCTCAGCATGTGCTTACATTTGCATTTGAGTGTGTGCAAGTGTGTGTGCAGCTGCCCCAGGTGTGCACTATTAATCAGTTATCAGGGCAGTTTATTTGCTGGGTGACAAGTTGCAATTTCCCCCGATTCAGGGCCTTTTGTCAGGTGGGAATTACACTGAGAACATATGACAAAACACTGTACCTCCTCACTTCATTCCCTCGATATTTCTGCCTCTTTCTAGATGTTGCTGGCACTGACCCCCACCCCCCACCCCATTGCATCTTTCTTCCTTTGCTTTCTTATCTGCATTCTATTTCCTCCATCACATTTTTTTTACCCCTTCTTCAGTCCCATCTCCATCCTTCTTCCTGCGCTGTATTTATTTTTCCATTAACATCATCATCCTTGGGCTTTGGGTTTTAAAAAGGCAGACTGTATAATTAATCACACAGCTTGGTCTAATTAATGATGAATGTGCCACAGCCCTCTGTTTTCTCTCTTTCACACACACACACACACACACACATATACACACATGCACAGTCACCTCTCAGCTCTGTGGCTCCTATAGCAGTTGATTCTGTATTAATGGCAAATGGTGCATTCCCTGTGAGAGCGCTTCTTGATGGATCTGATGAATGTGACAATAATTAGTAAAGACAGATGACTTAAATTACGACTGACAAGGTAATGTTATCCTGTCTGCAGCTATAGAGTAGGAGGAACAGACATTAAAAGATTCCGGACATAGTTTACTTTCATGCAAATTATTATTTTTATGCAAGTTATGATGCATTGATTCAACTTGATGGGAAATTTTCTTGAAGACTAAAAACAAACGTAGCATGTTTTTTTTATGGTCAGCTTTGTTGCCTAACAACAACACGGTTCTTGGTTTAAATCCTGTCTGAGGGATTTTCAGAGTCTAATTCAGATATTCCCTCTAGGCCCATATGCACTCTTTTGTTATATATTGTTTTTTTTAGAACATGCTTGCTACACTGCTATGAACTGTCCTACTTTGTGTACACGGGTACACTCTGTGTAAGAGGGAGAATGACATTGGAATGGATTAAAGTAGTAGTACAAATCTGCAGTCTGCCACTATTTATTTTAATAGGGGCTTCTTTGATTAAAACAAGTTTGCAGTGTTGTACATGGTTTGCTGCATTCAAACGGCTTCATATCTTCGTTGTGCCACACAGATTGAATAGACCGCTTGTATCTCCTGTATTTTATTTCACTCTAAAACAGTAGAGAGTGAAATATTTTGAAAAGTTTGAATTTTGAGGCTGCAACAAGTCCATCCATCTATCCCTTTTCTTAACCTGCTATATCCCTTTTGGGGTCACAGGGATGCCGGACCCTGTCCTGGTTACTGTCGAGTGACGGTGAGGTTCACCCTGGACAGATCACCAATTTGTTGTGGTTTTAAAATATACATTTTAACATGACAGGTTATAAGTGATATTTTTTTAGATAAAGTAAACACAGCAAACAGTGGTTCAATGATTTTTTATATGGAACACATTCACAGATTAACTGAAAAGAAATCAGTTTTTAGTCATAAAATAAGGAATAATCAAAACTGTTGATTCTTAAATGATATTGTTAACAGATACAAGATAACAGGCTTCTGCTTTGGTTTTCTGATGACTAAATTTCTGTTATGGCATCTACATAATGTAATGAATGTGATGCTTTCTAACACCAGGATTTGTTTTTGGTTTATTTTGTTCTGCCATCAATGTCCTCCCTAATTATGATAAAGATCCCTCTTAACATTGGTTCTCTGGAATCTGTCTCTATCTAACATTAATATGAAATTGTATAATTCTTTTGTAAAAAGTTAATCCGCAAGTTGCATTTTTTTTTGCTTAAGCTTTAGTTGATCTGATCTGCAGCAAAATGTTTTTTTTCATGACACCTTTTCAATTTTCTGTGTTTTTTTTTTTAACGTATTCTGCTAACAGTCTCAGTTTAAATGGTTTAACTGTTCTGATAGAGCAATGGAGCTGCATTTGTAGAAGGTAAGACAGAGACACAAAGGAGCACCAGTAGAGCCTCAGGACTAATTATTGTTCTCAGTCAAAAGAGAAGAGAGAGGGATAATGAAGAAGAAGAAGAGAAAGAGAGGTGGAAGCTCTAGTAATTGTTTTCGTCAGAGGCTATGGGGAGTTTTGTGGGTAATATAGTTAATTTGCAGAAGAAACAAGAGGAGAAGATGAGTGGTGGAAAGGTGGAGAGGAGGGACAGTAGATTTGATTTTAATGTATAGTATGAAATCTAAAGCAGAAGAGAAAAATAAAATAATTGTACCATGCTTTCTTTCTGTTGTAAATTAAAAAAAGCAACAACAACTTTTGTTTCTCAACAGAAGGAAATAAATCATCCTGTTCACTGCTGAAGGTGATTTATTTTTCTGTCTGTTTACATTTCTTTACCAAAGTTCAGCATTTCCCAGTCACAAAAAAACCCTTTAAAATAATCCATTTATGTCTTAATCCTTATTTATTGGGTTAATGTTAATGCCACTATATTTACAATGTTAGTTGTCGCCATATAGACCTCCAAGCTGTCAGACAATGCAAAATATTGTAGATATTGAAGTATTAACTTAGAATTTGAATAATCCAGGAGGTTTTTTTTTTTTAGCCGCTTTTCCACTGCAACTTAAAATAAAAAAGTATTTTCCATGAATAGAATTTACAGCAAAAATATTTCTAATCTTTTTAATGATAAAAGGTAGGTGGTTTGTGGCATTTTAAAAGAAAAGCAACAGGGTTGTAGCCCTGCTTCTGACACCAGGACAACAGGAAATACTGAAGCCAGTTATTGAAATAATCGTGCATTTTGTGGTACAAGAACCAAATTTGGTATTAATGTACCTTAGGATCCCCTCTTATAGAAAAGCATGTTATCCACAAGAAAATCCAATATTTTAAAATATATATAATATACAGAAAAAAAGTATTCTGCAGGTACCTCTCAAGTTTAAAGACTGCACTCTGTGCATGCATAGCTCATGAGTTTAGTGAGCAGTTTTTTCTTCCGTGTGAGGACTGCTTTGATCCTGTTTTCAATGTAATGAATAGAGAATATTCATCATCAACAATTCAAACTGTAGTAAGTGCACGCGTTAAATTCTCATGGAGCTGCAACAATCAAACGGCAAAGGCTCCCAGAGCTTTACAGTGCTGAATCATGTGGATTTTAGATTCCCTCCCCATGGCAACCAAACTGTCGCCTGAAGGCTGTCAGCTTGGCGACATGGTGACAGGTCAGGTAATAGAGCTTGTGCCACTGACATCAAATGCACAGGAAACACTTTATTACAGGTTAGCTCAGTGTGTGTGTCTAAGAAACACAGAGTGAGAAGAGTGAAAGAAAACACAGCTCTCGTCAGCGCAAGCTGTTCTCTGTCATGTCTCATTTTCAAAAGGCTGTAATTCTGTAATTGTAAAAGGCATGCAGCGCATGTGCATGCGTGTGTTTTTAGCTACATATTCCTGTTTTTTCCTGCCAATGCAGGCATATTATTCATCTCTGATCTTTCTTTCTTTGTGTATTTGCTCCTTTACCACATTTTACCTCTACTGTAAACATGTTTTCTTCACAGTAATAAGTTCCCACATCAGTTGCAAAAGTAGAAGGGGAAAATAAAACTAGTAAGTATCCATTGTGCCTTACAGCAAGAAGGCCCTGGTTCAAATCCCGGCTGGCTCCTTTCTGAATGGAGTTTACATGTTCTCCCCATTCATGCCTTTTCTCTGGGCACACCGGCTTCGTCCCACGATCCAAAAACATGCTTCATAGGTTAATTGGTTACTGTAAATTGTCCCTAGGTGTGAATGTCGGAGTTCATGAGAGTGATTGTGTACCCTGCAACAGACTGGCAATCTACCCAGGGTGTACAACGGGACATGGGACAGGCTCCAGCAACCTTGTGACCCTGAAAAGGATTAAGTGGGTTTACAAAATGGATGAATGGAAATATGCTATCATTCATACCAATACTGGTTTTTAAAAAGCAATAAAATAATTATCAATTGCTTTCCTTCAAAAGTTTTAAGATATTTGCAAACTTTTGAAGGAAAGCAATTTAGAAGCCTTTAGCCTTTCCTGATGCCAAATTGAAGGTTGTGTTTGTGTTTCTCCTTTTCTTGATTTCTATTGCTCTGCTGAAAGAAAGACTGGATCCCTTTTCCTTTGCTTTGGACAGTTAATACATTAAATTAAACATTTTCAGACATTTTATATTTCAGAGTTAGTTTTTATTTTGGAGAACAAAACCTTTTTTGCAAGAAGTTGAACCGTTTCTGAATGGGCCCGTCTATTACAAAGTTCGCAAGGTTTTATGAAACATCAAAATATGGTAAGAGAGACAGGTTCTTTAAAACAACTCACGGGATTAATTTGTTTTGTTATCAAGGTTTTTCCACAAAGTCATCTTGAGCTCCTTGTTTTTATTTTGCATCAGCCTCTTGCTAAGAGATATGCTTTCTATTTAGGAAGAAACTGATCCAAAATAAACAATGTAGTTTCACCAAAGCAACTGAAGCAATGACGACACATAAAGATTGCTGCAGGAACTTTACAAAGATTTCATTTTGTGCTTTTTAACTATTTGCTCAGACCTTGGGGTCCACTTGTTTGTATTTATTTGCATTAGGACATTTTATTGTCCTTTGCCTTTACCAAGATATTGAGTTTGGGTCAATTGTACAGTAACAGGAAAAAAACAGAGAAGAAACAAAAAATAAAAAAGAAAAGTCATAATTTTTGCAACTTAATTTTCCTTATTTTTATCTAATTTTCTTTTTTTTTTTTTTTTTTTGCATTTTCTCTGAAAGTCAAAGTTTGTAATCATTGTCCGACTCTTAATCGAGCTTTATGATCGACTCAAAATTAATCTGCTTTGTTAAAACTGAAAATGTGATGAAACTGAACATAAGGATCTAAAGAAAAGAAAACAGTGCACATGTATGTATGACCTTTGGAATCTGACATGCAGTGGCACCAAAGCAGGATGGGTTTAGTTTTAAAGTGGCTTTTTATGTGGATTTCTGGTCCAACATTGTGAACCACAGGTTAGTTTCTAAAACACACCTCCTTACCAGAGATGTTTCCTTTTTGGGTAACAACTCAAAGTCTTTTCATTTGAATGAAGGAGTGTGTTTCAGGAAAATGTATGCATAGTATATGTTGTCAGTTTTGGGTTTGTTTGGTTTGGGTTGCCAGGTTGTCTGGTCTGGGTGTGTTTGATTCGGTCGTCAGGCAGTGTCTTTGGACTAATGTGCTGTAAAAGACCATCACCTGGGATATGTGATAGCTTATCAAAGTCTGAGCAGCCCTTCTGCTGCAAAATCACACACCAGCACACACACACACACACACACACTTCTCACCTACTACTAGACGAGAGTGTTTTTGGTGTGTAGACCCTATGTGTCTTTGTCTGCCTCTGTGTGCGTGTGTATATCTTTAGTCGTCAAGGGAACCATGCTTGGAAGGACAGTTTGACGTTTCGCTTGGCATCATGGGACGTGGCTGTCACCTGACGATGCTGCCACCACGGAGATAACCTTCAGGGTGACAGCCAAGACAAAGACACACATACACACAGAGGAATGCATACAGACTAACACACACACACGCAGGAACGCAAATGCATGCATGAGTGCTTAAACACAGAACAGACTCCTCCTCCACAGCTAAACACAGTCATAGTGATTTTAATTAGTGCTAATCAATAAAATAAATAAATGACTGTCACAGTTGTGTGAGTGAAATTCGAATCTAAGGTGATCTACAAGTCAGTTCCTCTGAGAAAGTGCGTATAAGTAAACTTTTTTTTCTTCAAATGGCTTGTCCTCATCATCAAAACATAGAATTCATGACACAAAAGATTTAAAAAACTGTCTGCCAATTTTTAGGCTAAGAAACTCCAAAATGAGGCCAAAAAAAAAGAACTAAACTTTACTTTTACTACTTTTTCAAGTCATATCTAAGTTTGTTATGTTAACTGAAATACATTTTATTTCCATATTTGCTATAATTGAAAACAAAACAAAAAGTCATCCTTTTTTTCTTGTTTTAGCAAAACAGAAAATGCTTTCATTTGGGAGACTTTATGTTTGACAAACACTGATTCCATTTACTTGGATACTAACTATTTGATTATTGTATGATTACAATCGATCTCTTCAGTCCCTGGATTAAAACCTCCTTAAAATCCTGAGAACAAAACTCAAAATCATGGAGACCTGTGCTTTCAGGTCTCCATGATTAAAGAGCCCCTAGACTCTTTATTTTGTTTTGTTTACATTTGTATTGCCTTTTAATCATGCTCTGTGAAGCACTTTTTTTTACTGGTACAAAGTGCTACATAAATACATTTCTTTTTCTTCCTCGTCCCCTTAACGCCTTAGCCCTTATAGGTGGAGACAGGATTTCAGTGGGTGGAAAATGGTTTGATCTGTATGGTACAGCAGGTGGCCCGAAAGGAAATTTTAAGACCATAAATTACGGTTCATGGTAAGCCCATAAGGCGAAAAAGTTCAAGCACACTTTTTTCTACGGGCATGCTGCTGACATCAGGTTGTCGTGAACACTTAAGCAACACATAAGGGTGAACTACGGTGAAAGTTAATAATCAGATTATTAATCTCAATGATGCAGAGGAAATCCAAAAAGTTTTAGCTTGTGCATTCGAGTCGCAAAGAAAATAGAAAAGAATTGTGAGGAAAGTGTCTATTGTATATTTCTAGGACACGCTCAAGTCTGGACCACAGTGGAGAATTTCTGACCTCTCCTATTCCATTCTGGATGGGAGAATTAAAGCCTAAAGTGGAATATGTTGATCTGAATTTACTTTCCTCACCTCAACAAAACTTTAAAAACAGCAGTGGCGTCACCTGTCAATTCAAAAAATACAGCCCTAATTTTAATGCGGGTCAATTGTAACTCCAAAGGACTGACGGAAAACAAAAGAATCTTCTCATAGTTGTTACAGATAGGAAATAAATAATGTGTTACAAAAAAATGATTGGAACCAGATTGTATATGCTTATTTTTTATGTAGAATTTGACTTTTAACATGGTAGTCAATACTTTTTGCAAATTGCTTCCTGTGGTGTCTTTTTTTTTTTCAGAACTTCAACATTTTTTAAGCCTACTGACTTGCATGCAACTCAAAATGTGCAAAAACTGTTACTTTTTTTTATTTGATCATCTTTATATTCCTTCTTCAAGACTGAACTGACTGCTAATGTGTTTGCACTATGATTAAAACTGAAGCAGACCCTCTTCTCCTGTCATCAGTAAGTGAATGTAGTGATTCTTTTTTCTATACTAACATTTGTCTGCCGTTTCCTGCTTTTTAATTTAACTTGATTTGCTGCCAAATCTAAAGACTGCTATAGTAGATTAAAGTTAACAAATGTAAACAAACTGTTATAAATGTCTAAAGATGAGTCAAAGATGGAGGGGAAAAAAGCTGTTTTTATTCAGTCTGGGTAGATTTGGCCTTCTGTGACCTTGAACAAAACTGATTAGCAGAAATGTTAAAAAATGTAATAAAATGTTATTGAATTATTGCTTTGTAGTACTTTGCTCATTAATTGCTTTTTCTTTGATGATCCGTTCTTGTATTTCAAAGTACCGTGGGAGCTGAGAAATGATCAGTTGATAAACTTGGGAACACAGTCATCATCCAATTTAAAGAAGCAGAAGCTTTATTTAGTGGTTATTGTCTGGGAACACAGACAGAGGGTCATTGCTATCTCTTAAATTTTCAGTTTAAGTTGTCTCTTTACTGTGAATTTACCTTTTGTGTTGACATATTTTCACTTTTTATTGAGTTCCGTGAGATATTTTAACCTTTACCTCCATCTCTGACAGAACATCTCATTAGGAACGTGATACTGCTGTTACATTTTTTTTATTTCTAGTGTTACCTTTTATGTAATTATACTAAAACTGATATCATCTGTATGTAAAAGTTGTAAAAACTATTATTTCAGATATTTTTTAAATATTCCAACTAATATTCCAACTATTAAACCACATTTCATGTAAATTATTCATGCATAAATAAGGGGGGGGAAGCTACACTCAATTAAAGACCATCAAAAACGGAGAACTAAACTACAACTGCTACTTTTTTTTACTTTCCCGCCATAAGCATTGCAAACAGATGTTAGAGTGCTAATCCCACTGATGTATGTGCTGTTAATGTTAACAGAAGAAACATTTTAAAATGTAAATGCCTCATTTGGCTAATACAGAAGCACACGCTACCCTCTGGGCTAACGACTGTCCTCCTGAGGGCTTCAGGAAGCCCACCGTTTTTCCTGCAGAGTTGCTCTGTCATACAGATGCATCCTGATGGTCATCTCTTTCTTCTTAGCATGCTTCTTTTGTTTCAGGTTTTCGTCTTTTGCATTCACGTGTCTGTGAGAGTTTGGATGAGCCAGTGCATGGCGTATATCTGTGTTTGAGTAGGTAAGTATCCCTCGCAGCATTTCCTGTCTTATAGAGCTCAGACGGTGTTAGTCAGGGTTAGCTGCAGCTTTAGCACCTGCTGTCACTGCTACAGCCCCACTCACTTGTCCGGACACAATGCGTTCAGCTTGAAGATGAGGATTAGTGCTAGTAATGTGTGTTAAGAGCATTAGCTTGGGCCTGGGTGTGTAATAGATTGTCAGAAAGTAGCAGACAATAACCAGGAAATGACATTAATTGATTAAAGCTGGTGGTGCTAAGCAGAGATTCTCAAGTTTGCCAAATAAAACTCATGACAAGTGAGTAGTTTTTGTTTAATGTGTGCACACTGCCCACGTCATGAATGCTTGAATGTGTGTGAGGTAGTAAAACAGGATGAAAGTGGACTTCATCGGCTTAATTTAAATCCCAGAAACAGAAGTCAGTAAGCGACTCAGTCCATATTCTGATGACCGTTATTTTCCTTTCAATATGTGAGCACGTCTTACTTATAGCTTTCGTCATATTTCAGAATAAAGTATTATCTTTTTGTTTGTTTACCAAAGTAGATCTGTAAAGATTGCTGATTTCCAGTATATTCTAAAATGATGATTAAAGCTAGATTTTATGCAACAGATGCTACACTAACAGTGTCAGCATTTCAAGAAAATATTGTTGGGTTTGCTTTAATACAAAAAAATTGTGTTCAATATGTTGATTGTCCTAATCTGCAATATGCGTGCAGCATTCCAAAACGAATCATTTTGCATTTGACATGCAGCAGGTTGCTTTTTACAAGCGCAAACATAGATGTCAAAGGGAAATCTAACTGTACATAGCTCAAAAGAACACTAAATATTTCTAATTATGATTGCTGTATAGGAAATTTGATCTATCTCTAAATTACAAATAAAGTCATCGGCGTTTATGATTGTCCATTCTTTATCTGTGCAGACACTGTATAATGTTAGCTTGTGCATGTGCTGTTAATGCCCAGCCACTCGGGGGACTTAAACTTGAGCTTATTTTTGTCAACTCTATCAATAACAATGTATCTTTTTAAGCCAAAAAACTAAATTAGAATTAAAGCTACCCATATGCCGTCAATAATTTATTTACTGACATGGATAAAAATTTAAAGATAAAAATAGTGTTGACTTTAAACTATATTCATAATTATCCAAAAGGTAATGTACACACATTTTACTGTTGATATGAATTAAAAGGTTCACATTTATGATTATAACACATTATTCTAGTGACCTATGTAGAGATACAAACACATTTGTCTCTATCTTCAAACTACAGAACCACAAAGCATCTCTTACTGTGTACAGCAGTAGAGCACAAAAAACCCTATACTATTGATATTTTGTTTTATTCAGTTTTATAAAATGTAAACTTATGCCTAAAGGCTCTTCTGGCAAAGCACATCGACCTGAGATAGCATTCTATAGTTTCTTTGTAAAAGTGTTGTACAATAAATGTTTCAATCACAAAATAACTGCAAGTACCATCCACTCTGCTCATGTAATCTTAACATGGATTATTTTGACCTATAAGGGAACCACTTGAGCTTTATTAATTCAAGTTTGGTAATGCAACGTGTTCTTGGTTGTGAAGGAGATCTTTGCTGATAAAAATGTTTGATAGCTTTAAACTGTTTAAGCAAAAAAATATGTTTTGGCAACAGATCTGTTGTGGGAGATTGATCTGGTTGTCTGGATTTTATTTTGTCAAAAAATGAATTGGGATAAGGTGATCTCAAAATAATTGATACAACAGTTTTTGATTCTTTGTGGACTTTGTGAGAAATCTGAAGGAAAACTGTTTTTCTGCTATCCACTAGTTTGACTAGCACACACACAAACCTCTGACTGGGAGCCAGCAGTAGACCAAGTAATGATGGCTATTTCAGTTTTCTCTACACCTCATTCAGAGGCAGACTCACGTTGCGACAGATAATCTCCTCTTCTCATTCCACGTCGCCTTGTTTGGAGTAGACCCAAATAGGAAGTGGGCTGAATACCCTCCTGTTGGGTTTCAGTGTGCCACTCACACACACCCCAAGGATCCTTAAATATCAATGGGGAAGTACATACAACATACATTTCAGTACACACACCTGCATAATCCAATGTTGAGCATTAGAAGAAAAGAGTAGGAGTGACAATGATAAGGAGGAACTGTCCAGACAGTTAGATAAAATGGAGCAACAAACACACCATCTTAGAATAAAAGGAAAGAACAAAAACAAACAAACAAATATGAATAAGCCAATTGGTTCACAAGTTATATAAAAGTTAGACAGACACACACAAAGTAGTCATATTTATTTATTTTTTGCCTTTCCTTTTTCTTGCAGTAAAGGCAGAAAGGCCTCCAGAGCCATGATGCACAAAAAACACTGTCATGGAAGCCTGAAAAAGCCTTTGAAAATATTGCAGATGAAAGATATATCTTTGTCTAAGACCAAACACAAGGTCTACTTGGAGGTGTATATGAAAATGTTCCAATCCCAACCAGACAGCTGGGAAAATACAGCTTTTCAAATAAGATGTGTTTCATAATGTTTGTTAAATATATTTATAACCGAAATAAAGACCAACAGGTTATGAGCAGGCCCAGGAACTGAATAAGGGTTTCCGTTTCCTGCTGACCTGCAAAGCATCTCAGTGTTTGCGAAAGACACAAGACTAATCACTCTCATTGTGGCCTATTTCCATGGTAACTCTCTACCAAGCAGTAATTGAGCCTCACTAGCTAACCACACAGAGTGAATCATTATCCTAGCGCCAGGCTAGGACCCTCTGTTTAAAGATTTGCACTATGAATGAAAAATTAGACAACAGACTACTGGTGAAGAGGAGGAAAGACCTTGTCAGAATGTGGTCAGTTTGTGTCTCCATCAGTCTATATAACTATACATACATCTAGACATCAGTGTTCTTCAGGATATTCTTCCTTCATATGGAAATGAAAAATGCAAAAGGCAAAACACACAGACATGAAGAAAAGGCCACCCAACGATTTGACAACAAATGTTAACTGTTGAAGCCCAACTCATAATAGTGTAGCAGCAGTTCAACAAAAAGTGATGGAACCATTGAAGTTGGAAAGTTCACTGTACTGTTACTGTTTGTTTACATCCTGGCATTAAAAGCATAAACTTTTGTGGCAGCACAACATGATTCTTCACTGAAAGAAATATGTCAGCTTCAGTTTATAGTGAAACACCACTACTCATTTCGAATGGCTTGACAGTTAAATCTATGTGCTCAAAAAGAAAAAAAGAGTTATGTATATATTACATTTAGTCATCATTTCTGTCATACATAGTTACAATTAAATCTGAAAAACAATTTGGAAAAGAGTAAGACAAAAATACACTGCATTGCACATACAGTGATGGATTCATGAAGGGTCTTCTAAATATTTAAACAGATATGGTTAGAAGTGTTGCCGTGAGCATACAGTGTCTTCTGGAAAAAAAACAGGCCAAAATGCTGTTGGAAAAAGCAGTAGTGACAAATTTTAAACAGCCACCGCAAGCTCCCTGCTTCGCTCCATTCTGATGCATTCACTTGTAGACAAACAGATCCATTAATTTTTCTTGTTCAAGCTGGCATCTGGCTCAGAACTGTGCGACTGGGTAGCTCTGATATTGCTCACCATTTTGGTTGCACCTGTAAAGTTATGCTGGGGTTGTGAGGGGCTGTAAGCTAGTGGGAGAACATGGAAACAGACGTATGATGGGAGGCTAACTCTGCACCAACAGTCTCCCCAGAGGGTTATTGTTAGGATTAGGGCAGTAGTTTCTGATGAACTATTGCTGCTCTGTAGAAACTATGTCCTTGAAAAAGATACAGGTCTTCTTTTTGTCTAAAAAGTGCATAAATTATCAATCATAAAAAAATAAAAATAAAACAAACCACTGGAGACACTTTTAAAATAAATCAAAAGATGATCAGCATGCACTTTAAATTAGATTCTGAATGATCTATTGTGTCATATGTCAAGTAATTTACTAGCAGTCTTGCAATTCTATGGAAATAAAAAAAAATCTAAAAGTCAAATACATCTTTCAAAATAAAAAATAACCTGTGTGTTTAATTGTGGCTTAATAATGTGCACCTGAGTCCCCTGTTTAAAGGACATCACACATCTGAATCTGTGAGATTTGAAATGGAACATGAGTGGATCCCTTTAAATCTCTGAAAACCTAAAAAAACTGTCTTCCTGTGAGCATCACTACAAAAAAACACTAGGATAAGGAAGGTTCAAATCCTCCGTTCTGTCACTGAATTTGGAGGACTTGTTAACGGGATTAGAGTGGAGATGAAGAGCAGGGCCCCCACACTTCACCCACAATGTTCTTTCACACTGTCTCCCGCTCACACCACAACAGCACAGCAGCTACCCCAAGGTCAGTGGCTTATTCAAATTGTACTATGTGTGTGTGTGTTTGGCTGCTTCTCTCACTGTCAGATCTTTTGTGTGTCTCCTTCTAAAGAAGCTGTCAAGCCGTACTGTTGAAGGGCTCACAGGAGGGACAAAAAGCATACTTTGTTTTGTTTTGTTTGTCTGCTGTCGAGGAGTGGGAGAGCCAGAGGCAGCAAGAGAGAGTGGAGTATGGAGGGGGGCATGTAATTTACTGTTTTTCCACACTGTAGTGTACATTGTTTTAGTCATGCTAATGCTGCTCTTTGTTAGTCTGAAGAGATAGACATCAATCACCTGTCAGTTTCTCAAAAAGGAGAGGGAAAAAAAGGGCTACTTCTCCGTCTTGTCTTCCCCTTCTTCTTCTTCATCTTCCTCTTTTTGTTCATCCTTCCTGTGCCACCTAAAGTACATGTGGGTCCATAGAAAGCATGGCAGCTGGATCTGGATCTGGAGTCCAGGTAGAAGCATAACAAAATGGGGCAAAGAGGATGAAAAACTCTACCAACATGCCCTTCTTTTGCTTTGAAAGAGGTAATTTTGCAACAAAATAAAAGTCCTGAGAGTTGTTGTTTTCTTGTTGACATGCAAAAGTTTTTAAGACAACCATGTAATTGGGATATGACACCTCTGAAAACGTGCTGTGCCACTCTGAGTAACTGTCAGCAGACGACAAGCCCTTCATTATGCCAGCTAATGTTGGTGCTAAGATAAGCTAACAGTCCCATTAGTGCCAGTTCATTTAGCTCGTTAGCTGAAGCCTCAGGGTTGATGACATTCATTATATATCATTAGTGCTCAATTAGCATGTCTCTCTGTGACACCACTGCTCCCAATGTTACATGACACTTTTAATCATGTTTTATGAAATGTTTCCATCAGAGTGACATGATTTATGAGTTTTACATGACGCTGCATTCATTACCCAGCTGTTAGAAGAATCACAGTCTAGTTTCATTTTCAAACTATATCCTGCATCGTCCTTGTGGATAAAAATTGGGATGGTTATTTAAATGCTTTCCCTCCAATTTTACTGGCTTCTGCTCTTTGTTTTTCAGGAATTCAATTTACATTCTGCACTAGATTTCTTTGTGTAAAGTTACATTTTATAAAGTCTTGCCAGTCTCAAATTTTAGTTATTTTTCAGTTCAGAAATATTTGGAAAAAAAAAAAAAAATTTTATTTGAATTAAGGTGTAACTGCCAGCTCTTCTATCCCTTTTACAGATTTTGACAAAGTTTGGAAGTCATGGAGTGTTTGGAAGTGTTTGAGTTTTTGACAAAATGTTGTATTGATTTTGCTGTTTTTAATCATTCCTCTAGTTTATTGTTGCTGCAAACTCAAAATCCCTTTTTTTTGTTTCTAAAATAAAATAAGTGGTTTTGATCCCATGTTGAGACAGGAGTCCAAATGAAAGTGATGGGAAACAAAGACTGAACTTCACACCTTTAACATCCTCCCACCCTGGTCCTCAAGATCTACCAGCCTTCCCTGTTTTCCAGTACTCCTTTCTCCTCTTGATCCTGCTTTGTGCTCTACTTATCCTCCAGACTCTGGGACCTGACATTTCAAATGAAATACAAAATTTACTTTCATCTGAAAAGATGACTTTGAACCACTAAGCTATTGTCCAGTTCTTTTCCTCCTTAACCTAGGTAAGCCTTTTTTCACATGGTGTCAGGTTCAGAACTGGCTTAAAAAAGAAATGCAACATTTGTAGCCCTTGTCAAGTATTTTTATTTGTTTGTTGTGACTCTCTATGTAGCGACTATCTTGTGATGGACCTCTTTAAATTCTTGAATAGATTTCACTTCCTCTCATTTAAAGGTACAGGTTTTCCTACCACACTTTTTCCTTCCATTCAATATTCTAATAAAAAGGCTTGGATGCAACACTCTGCCAAGAACCAGCTTGTTTAGAAAATAACTTTGTGATTTACCTTGCTTGTGAAAGGTGTCGCTGGACATCTATAGAGTCATCAGTCTTCCTTATGAGTGCATATCCGACTGATCCAGATTGAAAAACTATATGCTTTAGTGGGCAGTCCCAGGCCTCTAGGGTCAGTGTGTTTGCCCATCTACATATCCTCGCTCTAGTCTTTGCTGATTACCTGGTTCAGGTGTGTTCAGCCAATTAGACCTGGCCAGAGCAGGTTATGTTGGAAAGAATGCAGCCTCAGTGCTGACCTCTGAAACACATCTGCTACACTATTCAAACATGTAGTAATAGAGTTAAATAAGCTAATTCTTCTCTAATAGTTCTGGCACATCGGCTGTCTGTCCTGGGAGAGGATTCCTCCTCCATGTGGACTTCCCTGAGATTTCTTTTTGTTTCCTCGAAACCTTTTTTTTTTTTTTTTAGGAGTTTTTGCTTCCCGAGGAGGAGGGTCGAAGGGCAGGCATGGCCAGCTTAGCTTAATCTGTTTTGTTTAGTTTAGTTTAGCAATCAGCTATTGTTTATAGTTTATGCCTGACATCATGTTCTTCTATACAAATACAAGTGTGACGCCCATTCAGACAACTGGATTGTAATATTGGGTTACTTAAATAAAACTGAATTGAAAGGTTCAGGGAACATTTGTAGGGGTTTTGGGTTAATTAGCTAATCAGGATGTGACACAATGAGTTTTCATATTTTGATATTTTCAAAATATTCTACTTTTCTGAGCAGCTACAGTCATAAATGCACAAGAATGCATGACATATTTCAATTTGTGCATAATGAATATGTATAAAATGCAACCATCATTATTTTATTAGAATCACAACACAAAATAAAGACTTGTCTCATGATGGTCCACTTTTCTTAGATGCACCTGCATAGCGTGTTGCCACATGGGTAAATTTAAGTCGTTTCTATGCATTTGAGTCCATATACAACTTGGCTGTGTTTATATTGGTGATAAAGGTTTTAGTGTTAAATACTTTTTTCTTAAGTTTGACGTTTTGAGAAGAATGCATGTTACCAGTAAATGTCTTTAAAACACTGCTTCAAAATTTTGTATAGAAACTTTTTGTGTTAAGTTAGTCAAGTCTGGTACAATAGAATATTCAAAAGTATTTAAGATATTTTTAGTACCTCAGATCTAAAGTGCTAAGACACAATAGCACCCCCCCCACCTACACACACACACACCCCACACACATATGTGTATGTGCATAACGACTGCCACTTTCTTTTTCTTGCCATTCATCCCCACGCAGACACTGCAAGGAGTATTGATTTTGCTGTCTCCAGGCTGTTGAGTGTGTATTTGCGTGTGCTTGTGTGTGGGGGTGTGTGCGTGGGTGTGTGTCTGTGTGTGTGTTTGAAATGGATTAAGGCCTCGCTCAGCTGAGATACCATCAGCCATCAACCCTGCGAGTCCGCTTCGGGCTTTCCCAGCTGCCACATTGTCTATTCTGCTCCGCTATGTGAAAAATGTTGAATATCAACAATGGCTTTCAGTGGTGTATTGTTGAGTTTTTGTATGAACTAATCTTGCCTCAGTGAAAGAGACCTAGGGCTTGGACAAAACGTCTAGAGCCACAGCATTCCTAGCTGGCTCTCCCCTTGAACACTGAGCAGAAGGCTGGGGCTGAGGGATGCAGAGAAGAGGGGAAGGCAGGCTGGAGACAAGGCAGGGAGAGGAAGAGCTGAGGCCGAATAGAACCTCCAAAGCTGAAGGGGGACAAGGAAGACGGCAGGCCAGATGAAACTGGAGGAGGAAAGTTTTACATGAAAAGCTAGGGAAGGATCTACTCTTGAGGAAAGACGAGGAGCTGATGGAGTCTGAGAAAAAGGCCACATCGGTGATGGGAATGCTGGCACTATGGAAAGATTGGGATGTTGGGGATGATAGATCACAAGATGAGGGGTAAAAAGACTTAGGAAAAGATGCAGTTGTTTAAATGGAAACAAATATTTTATAGCATAGAAGATAGCAGTGTTTATACTGATGGAGAGAGTACGATACTTTGAAAAAGATGTTGGGCTCAAGATGGAGAAAGACAACCAAAATCCTAAACAGGATCAAAAGCAAAAGTATTCCAGTTTGATCAGTTTCACTTTTGGATGTAAAGCTGGTATGGACAGATGATGGCAACCAATCAGGCAACAGTACCACTTACCCTGTCATAATGAGAGCAGTGACATCATGTCAAGGTAAGCTGACCTAAATGGGTCAATATCAGTTTTTTCTTTCTGTGTGGTGAAGTAAAAGAACGCTTTTTGCTGCATGTTAAAGTTTAATATACAAAGAAAGGGAATAGTATGAGTGCCAATTGAGACTGAACGAGTGATGCTATTTAAGAGCAGGCCTTCTTTACAGGTCCTGGTGGTCCCATACAGGGTTATCTGTAAGCATCATGCATGTTGCTTAGTGTATCTGTGTGTGTTTATAATATTTCATGCTGCTGACATGCCTGCTAAGAGAGAAGATGCAATCCTCTTATATATACATATATTTTAGCTTTGTCTTGAGTTATTTTTTTCTGTATGTTAATGAAATAAATGGTCTTGTAGAAAATGTTTTCTCTACAAACAATTTTAAGCCTAAGTCATTCTGAGACTGAGGATTTGGTACAAACTGGCATTTGAACAAGCTGACAGGATGACAGTTTTGGTCGGAATGCTTGCACAAGTTTCCCTGATGCTATCTATACATAGATATGCAATCAATCTAAGGAAGTGACACCGGTTGTATCCTTAAAACAAGCATCCTTGTAACTTTTTGCTTTTCTTTGCCGTGTTTTTCATTTTTGAATGAGGAAAATAGTATTTCAGCCACAAAGGTTTTTGACTGCACACAGTGGACTGCAGACAAACTGGATCTCACCTTATTGGCTGGTTCAGATGACAAAAAATTTCCGGGACGGGTATCTTACATTTTTTCTTTCTCTTATTTTATGCTACTTCGATGCATTGCTAACGCAGCTGCTTTGACAGGCAGAGCAGCTGAAAAAATGTCATTCACACTGCTAACCTAACCTTAACATGCTTTTTTTTTTTTTTTGTCTTCATTAACATTAATTACATGTATACTGCTGTGTATGAGTAGTCACTCACAGATTGATTGCACATGGGGTTGAAACAAAAAATTGAAGTAAACATAACAGATTCAGAATTTGTTCCAAATTTGACTGATTATAAGATGAAGATATTTGGGGTTTTTTATGCTTCAAGCATTTGCCTTTTTTAGGGGAAAATATGATTAGATGACATTTCATGTCTGCAGTTCTCACATTGTATGATTTTGAATCATCCCTGACAGTGTTTTCATGCTTGTGTGAGGCACTGTCATCTTCAGGGTCAACAGGGGTTGTGCTCGTCTGTATGCAAGTGCAAGGTCAGCGCCGCGGAAACCTGGAACTGAGAAGCGGTTGGCTTAACCCACTCACCCTCAAAACACACACACACACACACACACACAGACGTGGTAACATCATTGCAGTCTAATCGGTGGCCCCCAGTGATTTGTCCTCTCAGCTTGAAGCCCTGTCATTCTTCCCAGCTCTCTTCACAATTACAGCCCTGAACTGAACTAGAAAATCTGCTCCAATCTAGCAATTAGTCCAGAGGCCACTGCCTGGGAGTTTGAGAGTGTATTTTTGAGAGAACCATTGGAAGTTTAAAGGTGACTACAACCTAAACAGAAAAAAGTGTGTTCTTAGCCAGTGATACATTTAATATATGTTCATTTCGCGACTAAAAGTTCTTCTTCCTTTCTTAAAAGTTTTTAACTATAGACGTAAATCCAATCCTAGATTTTTTTCAGTTATACAAAATATTTGTAGGTGCACTTATTAAAATGACACTGCCAAAACCTAAGTTTCTGAAGATAAGATTGAGATCTAAAACAATTTAGGTAAATATTATATTTATATTATATTTAAATTCAAATGTGGTCAGGAGATTGTAAATATTGCTTAGAAAAAAACAACAATTTGATTTTAGTTTTACAAACTCTAAAAATGCCAAACAAATGAAAACATAATAAATATTTTATATTTTAGAGTCATATCCATAAAAAACATTAACTGAAAAAGCAAGTTTTCCTTTTTCGGATGCAATCTGAGAAAAGAGAACAACAAACATGACTTCAACTAAAATGGCAGGTTATATGGTAATGTGTCCAAATGATAATGACTTTCCTGCCTGAGCGTGTAGTGATCATGTCCTTTAAGACAATACACACCAGGGTATAAAGCTGTAAAAAGATGCTCCTGTGAGGGTACCAACATAGGAGGATGCAGGAGAGAGTGAGGAGGAATGAGAGGATGAAGTGGACACCAGAAGAAAGGAGGGCTCTGTGGTCAGAGCAGGATGTGGTCCAGTGGAGGGGGGAAGATTTTCATTGCCTGGGGTGAAAGCAGGCCTGACTGAGCAGCAACAGAGATGCTTAGTGCCGCCTGGCTTCCTCCTAAAGACCTGGCCTCCTTTACCCCTGAGCATCTCTCTGCAGTGTCTCCTTTTTCTCCTTTGCCACCACTTTCTCCATCACTTCCCTCTTTCCTCCTATTGTCCCGCTACCCCCCACCGCCGTTCCTTCTGTCTCATTTCTCTTTCCTCCTCCATCCCTCTTACTTCCTTCATCTGCCCCCCCCCCAATAAAAAACCACCACAGCGTCTAGGCCATTACAAACACTCAGGTGGACTTGGAGGCGGGGGTAGCAATGGAGAAATGTGGAGATTGAGGAGGCACAAAAGGCTTGAGATGCAGCAGCCCACCGAAAGTGGCTGACTTTGAAAAGAAACCGGACGGCTTCTTAATGCAGATATTGGATGGACACACTTGGACAGGCAGAGCGGACTCAGCCCTTTCTCCTCATCCTTTAGGTGATGCCTATTTTGCCCCCCAAATGCACACAAAAAAGCACAGCATTTGCAGTGTGCTTTTCCTTGAACACTTGATGTTTTATCAAACACATTAAAACATGATGGAGGAATAGCTGGGGGGAGGAGATGAAGAGGGTGATCCTCCCGAAGGCCGAAGAGGCTGAAAGTGAAAACTTTTTCAGTCCTGTGCATGTGTGTGTATGCACACACGCACGCCTCTGTTTTTAAAGCACATTAAAACTGTACACATTACTGCTTCATCTCCAGACCGAGCAATACTTATTTTCAGTCAAAACGCCAGTTGGATGGATCATTCTCAGAGCTGAAAAGCCGAGCATAAACTTTACAAAACTTCAAATGGGCAACTCAGCAACTTAACCCTCTCTTTTAAAATTCCTGCATATTAAAACTTGTGTGGCCTGGTTAAAACAGCCTTGGTCAGCAAACTACTGGGTTGATTTTTTTTTCTCTCTTATTAAAAAAATCAATAGAAAATAAAATGGAATAAATTTATCAATCTATAACTCTTTGTGAAACTAATCTTTGTGAGACAACATCAAACCAAGAGAACCCTTTTCTTCAAATGCATCAGTAGCAAACAGATGAGTTAAATAGATTTACTGTCCAGCTCTCGTCTTCCATCAGTCTAATTTTCAGACCAATTACGGCAGTTTGTATTCAGCAGTATTCTTTTACTCAGCTGGGAGGATCCCCAAATGTTATTTTCTGCCTACGTTTATTTACTTGCGTTGGCTGTGCCTTTGTTGTCCGTGTTGAAGTGGTATTATTATGGATTTGGCTCTGAGAGCTTAGCTGGTCTGCGAGGCTGATATCAGTTGGACTTTGATCAAACGCAACAGGCTGTAAATCCACTATAATCAGCTCTGCTTGGTTCACCAATGACCAGCCTTCACAACAAGCACAGCTCAGAGACTTTTATCGACTTACCATAATTTGGTTTTAATGAATAGAAAGTTACATTAAAGATAATACTGTTAAGCAAAGCTGTAAACTAGATTGAAGGATTTGAATGATGAACTCTGCAAACACGTTTTAATACCCATTGATTCCATTTTCTTGCTGTTTCTTAAATTGTCTTTGAAATTCAATCACAAACACTTGGTTCTAATAACAGTCCAGTCTCATAAAAAAGGAATAACTGTTGTGTTTTCTCAGTTCACCCTCCACAATCAATGATTGTAAATTCTAATAGTTGCCAAGCATGGCAGGAATTTGTAAACACAGTGGGCAAACTACTTCAATTTAGTCCTTTTAGTAGTTTTTATGTAGTGTACTTTGATGCGCAAAGAATGATCAGTCATCTATAACCAATTACGATAGCGTCTCAGATTCAGAAAAGCTTGATCAAGTTTAAATGTCACTTATATGTCAAATACCTGACATTTGTTCTGCACTTCTTAGCTGTTCAATGAAGTAGATTGAACCTCACAACTTAGCCTTTGAGGTCAAGTCTTAGGCTGTGTTCCCACTGGGCTTGTGAAGTGCATTCAAGAACGCACTAAATGCAGCATATGGTGAGTATGACTTGGTTGTTGATTAAGATCCACAGTTTTTCCAGGTCTTTGCTAGATATTTGAGTATACCACTTACAAGTAGGGCGGTCGTCCTCTGATCAGAAGATTGCAGGTTCAGTTCCTGCCTTGCCCGTCCAGCTCTGAGTCCAGCTCTTTGGTCTGAACATGAGCGTGGACTTTTTTCCTTACATTTGGTTTTGTTGACATTATCATTGGACATTTTGTGCATGTGCAATTTTACTCAAATTTCTGAACAAAAACATGTTTAGCAGTTCGTGCTCCCACTAGCCAGAAATCTCAAGGGTGAGGTAATGCAACTAGAAATCCAATTTTGGCATAATAAATATTTTGTTACTAATTTCAACACAATTTGATGGGCTCTTTCGGAGAATCTTTCCAAATTTGTCAAAATATTTGGATTTATCTTTTTTATTTATTTGTTTTTTTTGCCAGAACTCACACTCCTGCTAGTACATTGATATGGGATTGGTATAAACACGTGGCATCTTTCCAAATATGAAAAGGTACTGTTTCTCCATTATTTTTTACGTTTGTCCATGGCTAATTACTTTTAGTTTGATGTTCACAGCTATTTATTAACAACAGTAGCTTGGTATTCCTAAAGTTTGGTGGCATTTTTTGTAATTTTGTATTAGAAAAGATTTGTGACACTGCGAGCAAACTAATCCAAGCCAAAATTTGTTTGAAAATGCATTAAGTCTAGACACGGTGTCTAAACCTGTTAGACTTGGCATGTTTTGGACACAGAACACAGTCAGAAGATATACGAAATTATCCATTTAAAATGAAAGTGTTAGCTTCGCTGAGAAAGTGTGTGTGTTATCCTGGGGGTGGTGCTGGCACCGCAGACTCTTCCTGGAAGGGGCTATTCTTACTTGTCAATGTCAGCTCATAAATACCAAAAACTTGTGTTTGTGGGTTGAGAGCGGTGGTGCTCAGAGTGCAGGTTTTTAGAGGAATACTCAGAAATACGTGAAAGGATCAAAATAAGGCTTTGGGGTTGTTTATGGTGAGGAATAAACATAATTAGGGCTGTCAATGTTAACTCGTTAACATGTGTGATTAATTAAAAATAATGGGTTAACATATATTAACACAGATTAATTACATTCTGCAAAGCGTCCGCACCTGCAACCGTCTTCTGACGATTTAGGCTTTACTGGTGTGTGTCAATTTATAAAAAAGCGCACTTCTTCGGGCACTATTCCACTTATCCCATGGTCACTTATAAAATAAATAAATATTTAATCAATTTTTTTTACTTTTTTCTTGTTATTTTAAACCTTGTTACTTGATATTTATAGGTTTATATCGCTTTTTCACAAAAGGCTGTTGATACGTAATGCAGGCTATTGTCATAGTAACAAGTCAATGCGTCACTGAGAAGGCAGCAAACTTGACTGCAGTGGATAGGAAAGTAATATAAATGCTAATCGCCACGTTAGGTTAATAAAGCATCAGCTCAGGGAGAAAGTTCACCTTTTAATGCTTGTTTTATCCACCTCATGAAGGAAAAGTTTGTTTTGAAGAAGCCTGCACATATAGAACATAGTGACCGGAACTTCTTCTGGAACACCCAGGAGCCAATCAGATTTGAGTATTCACTTGGACCATTTAAAGAGCAGAAACACGATGTTTGTTTCTTATGGCTGTCTCAGCATTTTTGTTTTCTTGGAGTAATAGTGCAGACATTAAAGTCTTTACAGTCCTGCTTGTCTTACTGTTGATATGTTTTCTGCCCACAAATTACATTTCTGGGATATCTGAGTTAACACTTTACAAGTTAAAATATTCAGAAGATAAAAATGAAGGAACATTTTTCACTCTGGCCTTTTTTTGTTCATATTATAATTAACGCAACATACGATATTCTCGTATATAATTTACCTATTAAAACATTGTGATTAATCGTGCTTAAAACTGTTAACATTTTTTTTCTTGACTTGTCCTGTCCAGCAGCTGAGCAAACAGGTAAGAGCTGAAGGCCTCTTGTGTTGGACAGATTTTACTGTTACAATAGGGAGTTATAAATCTTCTGACGTATATGTGTATAAACCTCTTTTAAATTTGAGGCTAAGCTTTATTTATATTCATTATGTTTGGATGCACTTCCTGTTACAGCAATGGAAAAACTGTTAAGAGTAAATACTTTTATGTCAAAAACATAACACCAAAATTATAGCTAAAATAATAATGTTGAAGTTACGAAAAGTAGCTTTGTCGATATGCAACACTTTACGTTGATAAAGCTCTAATGATGATCCAAGCTCTAACACTCTAATGCTTCAAAGTGTTGGATATCACCATGAAGCTATTTTTTCAGTAACAGAATCTGTTAGAATTACTTTGTGTAAATGTTTGAAGAACTATGGTAATTCAATACAGCTACTTTGATTAATTGTCCTAAAAGAAGGCATCAAAGAACTGTTAGTCATTTCAGATGTCTCCAGAATAACACAAGCTTTTGGATATTCCATAAATCTTCAACATGATTGACTTACGTGATCACCTAGAATCAGCAGAATCAGTCGCGGAGAAAAACGGCTTTTCGTATCGGCTTTGCACCAATATGCAACACTTCATAAAAGTAAAGGGTTGCCTTTGGGTGCAAAGATATATACTTGCATCAAATAAAATGCACCAGATGTGTGCAGAAGTTTTTTGTCTTCCACAAAACAATAGGTTTATAGGGCTCAAACTGATCTGCTGCATACCTACAACAATGGGCAGACGTGTGCACACACACAGTTACAAGCGACCATGTGCCAACAAGTTACACACACAAAGACATGCGGACACACAGCCGGAACAGTCAAATCCTGCTAGCCTTCTCCCAATTCCGGCCAACTCTGTCAACTGTAGCTCCCTCCCTATCCCTAGATACACACACACACACTGCTCACAGCCAAAACCTGGTTACATCCAAGCCAGCTCCTCATTTAGAACACAAACACACACATGCATATATTTAAAATGAGATCACAGCTCATTCCTCTAGCAGGACCCACACAGGCGATAGTGTCCACAGTGGTCAGCACTGAGGCCTATTTCCTACATTTGGGGAGTATGGATGGAGGGATGGAGTGAGGCAGTCACAGAGAAAGACAGGATTAGAGTGATATTCAGACAAAAAAAGAACAATACTTAGTCACATTTTTGTCAGAGAGGATTTTACAGAAAAGCTGATTAGGTGTCTGCCACCAACAAACAATTGGAAATATGGGATTTATTACTAAATCAGTTTTAGTGTTTGCAGTAAGTTTCACAACGCAAGTGTGGGTAACACTTTTGAAATGTGTGAGTTCATAAAAACTTCAGAGGTCAGTTTTAACACTAAACATTTTATAAAAGTTGTTTTTTTATTTTTAAAATGCAATCACCAATTACTCCCCTCAAGTGAAAAAACTGTGTCAACTGTATTTTTTTTGCTGGTGGTCCCACTTTTTTTTTTGTTTTTCAGCTTTGTTTCTTGACACATCAGCCAGAATTGAGTACTAGAATACTGTTTCTAGCCCAAATTAAAAAAAAAAAAAAAAAAAAAAGAACTTGTCATATTCTAAGACATAGTGCAGAGTGACCTGTAGTTCGTTAAAATTTGGCCTTTGAATTGCAGTCAGGTTTTCTTTGACAGAGGAAGCCCATCCTTCTTCTCATCATCCATCTGTTTACTTGCTCTACTGCTGACTTACAGCCTCTCACAACTCTAATGCAACTTTATGGGTGCAACACAATGGCAAGAAATATTGAGTTATCCAGTTATATTGTTTTGAGCTAGATGCCAGGTCAGACAAGGAAAAAGAAGACTTACAGAGATTTAGTTTTAAACAAGTGGATGCATCAGAATGGAGCAGAGCAGGGAGCTTGTGGCTTGCCATTGTAGAAATGCAATTTTAAGTTTAATTTCGTTATATTTATCTTCCATTGTGAGATAAATGCCAAAAGAATATGCTGAAAAAACACTGTGATAAAAATTTGATTTTCTTTGGAGTGAGCATTCAAATTTAATGGTAGTTTTAAGCAGTGTTGGGAGTAACGGATTACAAAGTAACGAATAACTGTAATGTAATTACTTTTGCCGGTAACAGAGTACTGAACACGTTACAGTTCAAATTTCCGTAATTAATTACAATAGAAATCCTGGTTACTTTGTTACTTTGGATTTGTAGACTCTGAGATTTTCTTTCGGTTAGATGAAATGAAACCCAGATTCATCTAAAACAAAACGGAGTAACTGGCGCACACACATATGTACGCGGAGTCTTGG
Organism: Oryzias celebensis; assembly: GCA_014656515.1. Taxonomy (NCBI): domain Eukaryota; kingdom Metazoa; phylum Chordata; class Actinopteri; order Beloniformes; family Adrianichthyidae; genus Oryzias; species Oryzias celebensis. The sequence goes on along the minus strand of BNCR01000004.1, from coordinate 14,071,441 downwards.
ATCGATCAAAGTACTGACATTCCCTTATTGCTGCCGTCAAGCTGATTTCCAAACTGGCTCAAAGATGTGACGAAAAGAGAGGCTGTAAGGTATGGAGGTCCAAAAGAGACAATATAAAATAAATATATGTACGACATTAAATCGTTTAATAAAAGTGTCATTAATTATTTAAAATTTCCATTAAATAAAGAAAATTGGAAATCAACAGATAGATGTTTAAATATATCCCTGGAAAAAACCCACCCATGACAGGGAGAACATACAAACTCCACACAGAAAGGTCCCCATTGGTGACATTGTTTCAAGTCCCCTAGTCAGGACTTGAACCTGGGGCTTTCTTGCTGTGAGGCAGAGCGCTAACCACTGCACCACCATGCAGCCACTTTTTTTGTTTTATTTTTTAATAGCTACCGTCCCGCTTTGCTCCCTTGGTGTGAAAGGAGCTCGTGCAGCCTGGGGTGGTGGTGGTGGGGTGGAGGGTTCTGCCCTGAGGGATACAATGAGTTGATCATAAATTTAAAAAATCTCTGTTTTTCTAAAGAGCCCTGTCAAATGAAAGACAAGAGGATCCTGTTTGTGCTAAGCTGTAAAGTAATCAATTATTTTTTAGACGTAACTTACCCTACAATGGTTTTAAGTTGGGTCTTGGGGATTCACGCACAAGACCAGTGCTTGAGATTTTCTGACTTGCTTCTGGAACAGCTCTAGGAATTGCTCAAAGACTACAAGAACCAATCTCAAGAGGAGCAGTGTGATGCAGCAACATCTCTAACACCTCTGTATCTGTTTAACTGAGTGTTTTAAGTTAAAGGGGCACCAATCTGGTGCATTTGCAACTCAGCTGGTGCAAAGTTCTTGGCATTGAATCATAGAAAGCATAAAAAGTGCATAGAAAACCAGCTTACATCTCCCTTCCCTGAGAGAGTTTGACCACTCGAGCAGAAGTCATTCCTACATCTTAAAGATGTCTACCAGGACTTCAAATGCTCCCTTTTAGGGAAGAAACGATCCAACAAACCACAAACAAGAAGTATTGTGATTTTTTTTCCTCCACAAAGTTCCCTGTTGCCCTTTTTTAAATAACTCATCTACAATTGTATTGCAAAATTAAGCATCTGAAGCATCTTTAAGTTTTGTTTTTATCAAGTTGTGTATTGTCTATCCTATTTTTTTACTTTCTGAAGGAGGCTCCAGGGCAGTAACGCAGACTCTGAAATCCTTTTTTTTTTTTTTTTTGTCAGGCAGCGGGTCATTTCAGATTTTGGCGAGTAAACAGCAGGATCGTTTGAGTGAATGCAATGATTTAATGTTTTAGAGTCGGCCTCGCCCCCAGGGAATGGAACGATATGGGCTCTTAATTGACTCCGGGTCAACTGCCTCTTTCCCTCACACAGATTTCTGTTGCACTCTGTTTCTGTTGCAGCTGTCCTCCTCTCGTATGAACACACACGTTACAGTCTCTCCAGCGGCCAGACCAGTCCAGTTCTGGCCGGTGTTTGAAGAACAAAGGCCTGTGCTGTCTGGGTATAATGATGAATGATCACCAAGTACATATTTTAAACTACAAAAGTCAAAGCATTCCTGGACTAAAATCAAAATGAATCATCTTTTAATGGGCTTCCCTAATTAAAATAAAAAAAATTAACAAAGAAAGAAGAAAAGTTTCATGGTTTCCTAAGCTCTGTTTCAGTATCAACTCTGCATCAGTCACTGACAGCTGAATTAGTGAGTCGATTGTTTTATTAATGTCGCCACCAGCTGATTGGCAGAACCCCTATGGTCATTGGTAATTTTTTGCATTTGTAATTTTTTGGCATGTGGATATATTGTGCACAGTGGGTGTCATGTAGGAGTATGTTTTTGTGCTTTTAGTGAGTCTGGATTGCGGTGGCACCTTTTGTGTGGTATAAATCTGTCTTAAAATGACATTAAATATTTCCTTAAATCTTGAAATTCATTTTTCTAAAGACATAAAAACTAGACTTCCAAAAGATTTATATTGCTAAAAGTGCATACCATTTTACACAGAAAGTTTTTTACTTTATGGTGATTATCTTTTTCTATATATTTTGGCCAAAGAAACCTGACAGAAAAAAACACAAATACGAGTGTTTTTTTTAAAGTATAATAAAGATTTTTCAATGCTGTTATGAATGATACCAATTTGACAAGAAGATAAAAATGGTAATTATGGCACAAAAAGTATAAAAGAAACTGTTGTAGCATAAACTGTCACACACAGAAGAAGAAGTGTGATGCTTTTGTGAGATCCAGGGTTTTTCTGACATTCCATGCTAAAACATCCGACAGCTCCATGCAGGAGTTAGCGATCGGATTTTCATGCACCCCAAACAGAATTCCGAGTTATGTCAAAAATTCTGTAAAATCTAAAGTTATTCAAATCTTAGAGTTTTATTGAGTTTTATGAGAGACCCTACATAGACAGGCTCCTTCCTATATCTCAGACCTCATCCAGCCCTGCACGCCATCTAGAAAACAGGGCAAAAACCTCCTGACGATCCCCAGTAGGCGCTGCGACAAGATTGTTCTGTGGCTCCCAAACTGTGGAATGAACTCCCACTTTCCCTATCCACACTGAATTTTGTCGCCCATTTCAAAAGGCAACTTTAAACCCTTCTCTACAAATGAGCTTTCCACTTCAATAAATAGGTCTTTGCCTGGCAGACTGGTCTTGCTTTAAGTACTTTTAAATGTGTTTCTGTATTTTATGTTAGTTTGTTTTTTATTTTTGTGAAGCACTTTGTGACTCATGTCTGTGAAAGATGCTATATAAATAAGCTTGACTTGCTTACTACAGTAAGTTTAATGGGGAGGGAACTGTGTCATTTTCAACCAAGAAGAAACACCGGTACAAAAAAAGTAACTTTAATTCAAAACATTGCCAGAGATAAAAAAGATTTCTGGCTTGAGTACTAGGAGGAAAAAGCACAATAACGTTTGTAGTATTGTAATGAAAAACTTTGAGAAAGACATTTGTTTTCTACAGCAGACATTATCTTGCAAGTTCATGTGTTGTGACCAAATGATTGTTTGGGTGAAACAAACATTTGGTCACAAATAAAGTCTCAGTTCAATCATCCTAAGATCTATTTTCAAAGCTTTCCTAGTGGTCTTTTAATTAGGATTATGTCATTTTTAGCAAAGAATAAAAAAAAAATTGTAGTGTTTTCTAGGACATAGTTTCTGCAGAGTGACCTGTAGTTTATTGGAAATTCTGCTGTGGGTAGGACTGTTTGCATGGAGTAACCCTGTCTCCTTTCCTACCGTCTCTCTATTTACAAGCTCTCCTGCTAGTTTGCAGCCACTCACAACCCCAGCCTAACATTACTGATGCAACAAAAATTATAAGCAATCTTGAAGTGATCCAGCTGTACAGTTTTGAGCCAGATGCCAGTTCAGACAGAAAAAGGAAGACGTTAATGGATCCATTTAGCAGAGAGTTTGTGGCCCACCAATTCTAGCAACGTTACAGCCACAAGCTTTTCCCAAAAGCCTTTTTTTTGTCTGCTCCTGATTCAGAACTATTTGAAAAAAGAAATACTCAGAATCCAGTTTTGAGCTTAATTTTCTTTGTACATCCCACCACAAGAACATGTTAAAAACACGGTTATCTTATTGGAATGGGTTTTTAAGTTGATTATCGTGCTCCATTTTTTGTTTAATGTTGCTTTGTTTCATTTAGATAAGACATCACACTGAAACTGTTCCAATAAATCTGTCCTTAAGCTTGTTATTAGTTCCATAAGTACTGAGAGTTTGTCAAATGATGATCTAATTTTTCTGATTCGTCCGAGTCTTGTCATATCACATGATAAGCGTTTACTCTAACTTTTCTCACTGCAACATTAGAAAATTTGCAAGGGCTCAGTACACCCAGCAGCTCCATTTGCGGTTTGGTTTCTGTGCTTTCCTTTCACACAGAGGGGCTTACATATTTAAAAGTGTGTTTTTTGATCTTAGTAAAAAAGCAGATTTATGAGATACTGCATGGTTTAAAACTATCACATAGCTGACCTTGTAAACATTTGCAAAAGTCAAAGAAGCATCATGTTTTGCATCTTCTCACAAAATCCAATCTGCTGAGGTTGAGAGACCCGCAGATGGAGGCCACGACACAAAGAGAAGGGAGTGCAGGTGTCAGAGGAGACGCCAACAGATGATCAGCTCCCTCCCTGACTTCTTCAACCCCTCGATTTGTACTGTGCTGCACGAAAACATGTCTCGCACTTCTGAGCGGCTCCTCAATGACATATAATCAGATGCCAGAGGAGGCGATGGTGTCAGAACTCAGAGAAAACACGCTGATTCCCCACCGGCTGTATTGTCACTAAACGTCGCTCCTCACTATGGACTGTAAATGATTTAATTTGAGCGCCAGATGTGTCGTTTAAGTTCTACTAGCACTCGTTGAGGGAGACAGATTGAGGAAGAGAGAGATAGAGGGAGGAAAGGAGAATGAGGAAATGACAGGAAGGACCGAGAGAGAGTTTGGCAGACCGACAGTGAACAGCAGCCCAGGCACTTGATAGAGCTTTCAAACACCATGATTGTGAGAGTGTGTGTTTTTTTTTTCCACTTGTGTATCATGACAGCTGAATGAAAATCAATCTGCTTCTACATCTGACATCTTGAGTGTTGGGGAGTGCAGATGGGCCTTCCCTGTCACACTGAGCTCGCTGGCATCAGTCCAACTCAGGTCTTTCTACCTCGTCTTTCCTCCCCTTTCTAATCTTAACCACATCCAATCTTCTCTCCTCTCAAATCAGATGCAACACTCTGAAGAGGAATTATTTTTTTTAACTGCATAGACATAGACAAGTCACTCTGACAGCAGATGTTTTTGGCCTTTCGAAGCAGCAATCTGGGCTCTAATCACCCTCATTGACGGTTGCGAGGGCCCCTGTTGCAACTCTCAATGACAAATTAAAGCTATTTTATTTCTGATAATGTCGGTAATTGGCTAAATCGTTTTTAAGCCTTGAGATCTAACTTTTTAATCTACAGCCTAACATGAGGGATAAAACTCAGACGGATATTGCATGTTGGTACTTTGTAGCATGTTTCCTTGCCCCTTCATCCCGTTTTGCTCTCTGGATGTGATACATGGTCCTTGATGCTTAATGATTTGCTCATCAGATTAGCACTAGCGCTAATCGTTCTCCCTGCTACACTCTGTCTGTGTCAGGCTTCCTGCCATCCGCTCTCTTCTCTCATCTCCCAAGCCCATCTCATCTCTGGCATTAACTCCATGGTCGCATGGTACGCCTAGTAATTGGCTCTTGAAGCAGTATCTACAGACTTTGAAGGCCACTTAATGTCCATCTCCTCCCCCCCTTCAATCCTTTGCACCCCAGTCGATCATCTACCTTCCTCAGTAAATAGTATTAACTAGGTTTTCATAGAAATCTGAAGCCATATTAGTGTTATCCTACCCTCTCAGCCTATTGCCAGGCTTATGAGTCCCGATTGCTGAAGATGATATGGCTAAGTGGATATTTTTTTTTTCTCGCATCACTTCCAAATAGAGCTCCAAATAAACCCCAGCTGTCACAGATGAATATGTAAATTCTGCATATGGAGATCTTTCTCCATTTTTTAACCAGGCCCAAGAACCCAGATCTGCTTTTTTTTTCTTTTTTCTATAAAGAGTGTGGAAACTCCAGCTCATCATCACAGTCTGCCTTCCTTCTCAGCGTCCTTCCTTTTCATTTCTGTGACGCAGATAAAATGTGACTGTCTCCTTTGCATGGAAATGACCAAAGATGAGATTGTTTTAAACGCAAATCCAACTTTACTTTGATAGTTATTCTTTGATATATATATATGTTTAAAATTTAATGTGATTTTGTGATGATTTCATCTCTATCACACCTCCACCCCCACTAAGGAGTTTAAATAAATGTTAAATCAAGTTTTTTTTAAGTTTTAACAAAGTTTATGTGAAAGCAGTTTCATTAAAATATCATTTTTCAAAACCTTTTTTTTACTAAACTCTAGTTCTAAACATTTATATTAACAAAAATTTATACTTTTTTTTTTAGTTTTGACAAAAATGTCTAAAAATAACAATTTATTCAAGCAGTTGCTGATGACTTTCAGACCCTTGCAAAACTAAATGTGACACATTAAACTTATTTAATGTGAAATCTTTTCTTTCCAAGCAACATGTTTCACTTCCTATCCTTTTACAAGTGCAATCATTAATTCTAAAATATCTTTGTCATGTTTAAAAGTCATGAACAATTTGAGTTTTTTTAATTGGAAAAAGAGTGAACTCACTCCTAATCTTTCAAATATAATTCTGTAAAACATATATATTTTACTGTCTAGTGATTATTGTAATCTACAGCTACATTCATGCTACATACTGGTCTATTTCTCTCTGACATGGCAGTGGAACACCGGACTATGATTTGTCAATCTGCGTCTTCCGAGCTGTTTGGACTATTGACCATAGAGACAGCGTCTGGATGTTTTGCAGAAAAAACAAACAGGATACAACAAATGCATCTCATCTCTGATACCAAGCGGGAATGCTGTTTGGAGCTCCTGAGTATTTCCTTCAGATCTTCTTGTGTTTTTTCTTGGCTTCCCAATATTTGTGTTCTGCTACATGAAACCTTCAGCTTCATCGGTGGGATTTCTTACAGAGTAATTAGCAATATAAATGAGGAGAAATGTTGTGAAATGATAGCTGCTACCCCTCCCCGGGAGAGAGACAAATCAATAACCTGCTGGCTTACTTCACGTCCTTATCCTCTAAATTAATTGCTGGCTCTTTTGTATCAGTGAAGTCACGGGGGGGAAACAGTGACGTTGTTGAGGGGGAGATAAATTTAGCGCGACTGCATTTACGCATTACAGTTGAAGGCAGGGGGAAGTATTTTGTTGTTTAGTGTTCATGTTGTCTGCAGTGTTTGGGAGTGAAGGCGTTCAGAGACACGAGACGCAGATTTATTTTTTCTCTTCCCCAACACAGCCTTCATAGTTCATTATTCCAATGGAAACACACAGGAGGAAAGAAAGGGAGGGAAGGGCAATCCTTCACTGAATTATCAGAAAGAAAAAAAATTAATTAGCAATATAAATGCCAAGCGGAGTACATTATGTGCAATTGTCTTCATATCTTTCTAGAAATTAGTCTTTTAAAATGAATTTGCTGTATTAATCATCTCCTGAAATATTTTTGATCACTGAATTAATAGTTTTACTTTGGAGGGGGGGGGTTATGTTTTTTTTAGGTAGCCTATTTAATGACATAGGTGATTGCCTCTCAATTATGACAGCGTCCTCCTCCTATCCGTGCCTATTAATTCCCGCGTTGTGGCATCGCCGCAGCCCGCTGCCTGGCCCTGTATCTACTAATTACTTCTCTAATTGAATTTGCTCTCTGTTGCCTGGCTGTTTTTTAAGTGGCTGTTTGTTGCCGGGCCTCATTGTGTCTTTGTGTGACAGCTAGCTGCTCGCTGCCATGCTGACGAAAACAGGATGCACACTCTCTGGGTATTCGTGTCCCTCTCTCTGTATCATTACCTATACGTCTCAGACCTATGTAGTGTTTCCAGCACAAATGAAGGAGGGGAATTAATTAATCAGGGCTGATGAAACAATGCCCTCCTCCTCCCCATCTTTTCCGGCCTGCTGCCTTAGACTGCTGTTGGTTCAAAACTCTGAAGGACTGTTGTGGCTCAGAGCCTACTGATAAATCAAGATAGCATGAATTAAAAAGGACAAGAAACAACATACAAACTAGCTAAGTCGCTCTTTTTTTTTTGTAAGATTGGAACTTGTGTAGCCGTAGCAAAAAATGCTTTATTCTACTTAAGCTGCAAGTTCAACTTCTTTTTTCTTTGCAAAGCTGTAATACCATATGTCTCTTACTAAAATCCCTCATAACACCAAACTATTCTGATAATATGGAAAGGGAAAATTAACTGAGTCAATCTTTGTTTTTATTTAGAAAATCAATTTTATTAATAAGCTTAAAAACACTGGCACTGCAAACCTTTTATTCGACTATATAAATTGTCCCTCATTTCTTAGAATACACCGAAATAGAAAAAATCAGTGAATTTGTCATCTTTATCTTTTACAATTATTATACATGATTTAAGGTTAAAAAAAACCCCTCACTACACACACATTTCTTAAACAAAAGTTACAATTTTCACACTTTCCTCTCTCTTTTAAATTCTCTAAGTTCAAACTTTTGTGGAACAATAGTCCAGTATTTGAGAATAAAAACAAAGATGTGCTAGTGCTCAAAAGTATATGAAAACAGGTTGAGGAGATTGATTGAGATGGTCTACTGCCAAATGGGACAGAACACAATGGTTGGTTAAAAAAACATGCACTTCAAAATCTGTGAAACAGTAAGACTTTAAAAGGCAAACACTAAAAATAAAAATCATAAAATCTGTTATACATTTGCCTTTTGAAAAAGTGAAGTACTTTAAAAGAGTGCAATAGGTAAACCGCACATTAATCTGCAGTTTAAAAACTTAGAGTTCATCACCAGAACTAAGAAACGAATCTGTCAGATATGGAAAATGTAATGAAAATAAAGTTAAGGTCATAATCAACAGACAGTAAATTGAATGATCAAATGACAGAAATAACTCTAAGATAATATTTATAACTCATCAAGGAGGTCATAAATGAACAAAAAAATAATGTAAAGGCCTCACACTAAACTTCAAGGAAGGTTGTGTGTCTGTCATAAGTCTGCATCCTCCTTTTACATTGTCACCTTTAATCTTCACATTATTTAATATAAAGATCATTGTTTAACCACTCAAACATAGTGGTGTTAGCATTGTAATACGTGGATGCTTTAATTGTTTTGGGTCAGAATGATTTGTCATAACTGATAGAGACACACATTCACAATAAGGTCAAGAGCATCAGATTTAGTAAGAAGAACAGGGATGTGAGATTTCTTAGTTACTTAATGTAAAGACCAAAAAAAAATCATGTAAAATGTGTTCAACTTCCATGGATATTTTTGCTCGTAAGTCAGCTAGACACCAAGTTTTAGTGAGACTCCTGTTTTGTTTGATGGAGCAAAAATCAACAGAAAGAATGTTTTTCTATCAAGAGCTTCAAAAACAACAACCAAAATAACAATTTGCCTTGACTTTTAATTCAGGAATGCAACTTTCTTGAAAATGAAGGATTCTATTCTAAAAGTTCTAACATTTTCTCTAGTTGTCTTTTTTATTCTTTTAACCTTTAATAATAAGCATTGTCATGTCAACAGCCAGCCCTTATAGTTAAACAGTTGCCACTGAAGTGCTAAACAAAATGAATTTGTTTTTTGAACTGTATAGACAGAACTGCTCAAAACAAATCCACATTTTGCAGCAGGATACGAAACTAAATACCTGCCATAGTTATCGACCTATCTTACCAGCTGCCTATTTCATACCTACATTCCAACTCTCAGCACCTTCTCCTCCACTCACCAGTCGATTAACATCCACTCTTACTCACTCTGCTTCAGTTTTTCAGGGGTCTTCATTAAAACTTTCTCCTCTTACCTCTCCAGATATCGATCCTGCCTTTCCCTCTTCATCCATCCATCTTCTCCTCACCCCTCCTCTCTTCCTCTATTGATCAAACCCTCTTACCCCCCTCCCCCCATCCTTCTCTACTCTCCACTATCTGCTGCTGTCTTTGTCTTCTTATCAGGGTTTCAGGGTTTATTCTGACTGCTGTTATTGACGGGCCTTTCGCTTCACGGCCAACTAATGCATCTATAATCCTACTTTTGTTATTTTGGAATGCACTCTCACACACACATAGTCACACACTTTAACACACGTCCAGACGTTATATTACTGCACAAGAGTGTAAAGCAAAATAAAAGAGGGCCACAATCATTTTGATCCCACCTTTCTATGTATTTTTAAAGCCATCTATCAATCAAAAACAACCGGATGTTTGTGTGTAGTTTTTGTATACAAGTGCACATGCATTCGTGCGGGGGCATGGACGACCGTGCACGCCGCTCTTGACTGACAGGCAGAATCATGGCTGAAGACGTTTGATAAGCTTGTATTGTCGGTCAACCCCCTCCTTCCGTCCTCCTTCCACACCTCCACCCCGATAAGAAATACATTCGACTAGAGCTGATAACGGTGTCAGGAGCAGCAAAGCCCCACTCTAAAGAAACACACATGTGCACAGACCACGCCACGGGAGAGGTGTCTTTCTTCAAACACCTTGGCTGTAAATGATACTCTCAGCAAACAGCGACAACAACACCACTCAGGGAAAAAAGATTCAGATATGGGTTGTGTGTGTGAGGTGTGTTTGTGGGATGATGTGTGATATGGCTGGAGGATATGCTAGGCTTATTGAATAAGGTCTTACTGATAGCATTGCTTTGTGTGCACACATTTGTGTGTGTTGTGAACAGCAGAAAAAGAATAAAGTAATAGGCTTAGTGCGAATGAAGCAGAGAGTCGGACTTAAAGAACAACACAATGTTCATGTGTGAGAGCACACTGCATGTCACACGTGTACATGAATGTTGCATTGGAGTCATCGCGCAACAGGTCATGTGTGTCATTGCAAATCTGTCTCTGAGCCCTCACAAAAGTAAAAAATGCCACCATGTAGTATGAAATAAAACACAAAACTGTTTCCTGGCGTGTGTCAAAGCAGGAAAAAAAATTAAACTTAATGATGAATCGAGTGTTTGGCTATAAGAAACATCCCCACCCAGTGAAGAAATGCAATCATTGCAGAGACACCAGTGTGAGGATTTTAAAGGTCATCATTGTGAGCAGACGCATCAAAAATGTCACCACTTTGACTTGATCGTGAACAGAAAAGATGATTGCCTGTTTGTAATGAAATTTTTCTCAACTTTTTTTTTACCTACTGTCATGCAATAAACCAGCAGATCTGTTTTAGTATCTGCCATAAGAAGTTTAGACACATTTGCCCTAAAATTCTCTATATTGATCCTTTTTGTTCCCTCACATTATCAAGTTTTCTATCTTTAGTGAGGATTTTTTTTTCCTAATTGTACGTAATAGTTTATTTTGTGTTAAATATTTTCAATTTAAAAATATATTAATACATATTTTTTACACTAGATAATTGACAGTATCACTAATCAACCAGTAATTGTTGTTATTTCTATCTTATTTATAATATGTATTTCTTTTCTCAGTTTGGACAAACAATCATAACGAATATTTAATGTCAAATTAATGAACGACAGTTCAGTATCCGTTTTGTATTGATCATCTTGGATGTATTTATTAGTGATTTAGCATTTATTTATTTATCAAATTGAGCCTAAAATATTTTTCTGTATTTTTGTTGAGATGCTTCTGGTCAAAACTGTTGGAACGTATTTTATTGATAACGCTCGCAAATAGTTGTTCAATTGATTAATGAGAGAAACTTCAGTTGAGAACCTAAATCAGCATAAGATAATTTAAAAGCTGAAAAGGTAAATGATGAAAATAAAATGGACCTCTTACATCATTTGTGCACGTTGTCTACTTAAAGAGAAAGAACAGTGACCTGTGAAGAGATTTCAGGAATAGGGCACAAAGTAAGTGAACGGCAAATGATAGAAAGGAGCAAAAATGGAGAAAGTGAAAATGATAATAAAAGAGTGAAATTACCAGAGGGCAGGAGAAAAGAGGGTTATTGTGCATGTGCATTAACGGAGTCTATGATGAAGTTAGTTTTTGTGCTCTGTGCAGTGACTAGGGGCTAAGGAGTCGAGAGGAGAGTGGAAGGAGGTGGGGAAATCAATGGCAAATTACGTGCGCTTGGCTGGCCCATTGTACAGTATGGCTGCTATATTCTAAAGAAGGCACTTCCAAGATGATGCAGCCAAATGGTGATGGACTCCAAGATCATTTTTATTGATTTAGAGGAGCCATCAATAGAAAAGAAGGAGAAAAGGGGAGGTGGAGGAGTTGTGTATGCAGGTCGAGGCTGGGATGTGTGTCACCGGGCCGACAGAATACCCCAGATCCTACGTTTTTGTCCCTGTCCACACATTAGAAACACGCCATGTCCCACTGCATGTCATTTACATTACTGCCTGGATGGCCGAATGCAGGACACTCAGTGCTAGCCATTAAAAAGAAAAAAAACTGTCTGGCGTCTACAGTGTTTGGACGTACAGAAATATTTAACATATTTGTAGAACATCAGCAGACTTACCAAGTTTACAAATGGGAGATAAAATAATTACCATAGTTTATGTGAAAAACAGATACCAGAATGAGCTTTATTTTTAAATGATTTCAAAATATTACAGCATCTTGTCTGAGTCGAGCTATGCAGCAATTTAAAAGCATTTTCATGTGAAAGAGCCAGAGTTGTCCAGGGAGTTTTCACACAGGACGTGATCCTCTCCGCGTGAAACCGGCATCAGAATATGTCACCATATGGGATGTCAACAAATAAAGCACTCTGAACATCATTATATAAACTGACTTGCAGAAATAAAAAAGGGGGGAAACCTATGTGGAGAAAAAAAATGCAATTCTAATTCACTTTATGAGTTTTTTTAACATAAGTTTTTTATAGAGTTAAAGGTTTTCACACAAACAGTATTAAATTCGAATCACTATGTAATTGAGACAAAACAAGAAATAAATGATGTATTGTATGTGTATGTGTATTTTTTTTTCTTTTTTTGTCATAAATTTTAATTTTTAAAATGCTGTTGTTGTGAGGTCAAATTTAATGTTTCTGGAAATAACACAATTTTTGAGTAACATACTTTATTCTAACATCCAGTGAGGATAGAAAGTGGAAACTGTGTGCTAGTTCTGCGATTTAGTTGAAAATAAATATTTTTTTCTTGTTTACAACTCAATGTTTTTTCAAAATACCACTTTTAAAAAGTAATGCAAACAAAATATTACATAAAATTATAATCTAATGATTTGCCTGAATGAAACATATCAACATGTTTCAGTAGACATAAAAACAACTGGTGGTTGCACAGACTGGTATAACAGTAAGTGTCAGAATTCAGTGATCATTTGGCTTCATTTGCCACTCTGCATCAGAGAGCAGCATGGCAAAGCTAAATGCAACAGATGTTAACCTTAGGAGGCCAAAACCCGACAGCTTGATTCTCTTCGGGTGGAAGAAAAACACACACTCCACACATGATGTGAGGATAATTATCATGGCAGAAACTCGTGGTGCAACACTAGAAAGCATACAGCGGGGATAAGAGCATTTAGAACTCTGTAATGTAGATGCAGGCGAGCTAACACACAACTACACAGATTGAAACAGATGTTTCTGTTTCCTTCTCCACTTGATATATTTTCATCAACAGCAGCAGAAAAAAAAAATAAATAAATAAAACATTATTCTGAATAGAAGCAGCTCCAGAGGAGCAAAGTGACTGCCAGTCACTGTCTGCAATATTTTTTTTCTTTCACAAAAAATCAAAACACATAATTCTAAGCTACAAGTAAAAGTCTGAAAAATAAGGTGACAAATACAAGAACAGTAAAGTAATAAAGGGAAAACAAACTGTAAACACAACTTTTCCCATGTTTGCATTTCAGTCAAGTGTTTCGTAACACTTGTGCTCAACAGACTAAAAGTTGGTTTGGTTGCAAAGCAAATGAAAAACTTTGTCCTAAAGAAAGTTCTTTTACTTTGCTTTGGGAACTAATTTTGCCAAAAAAACAGGTCTTTGAAATTATCCTAAAATATTTTTAGGTGCTGTTAGTTGTTGCCTCTTTTAGGTAATTGCAAAAGCACAAAGGAATAAAATCCTTCCAGAATTGTGATAAAAAAAAAACAAAAGAATTCTTCATTCCTGAGAAAACAAGTTACATCAGGAACTGTAGTTTATCCACCCAAATATATAACCATTGCACAGTTTGGTGTATTAAGTGTGTTTACTGGTGACTTTAGAATACATATTTTATGAAAGAATGTTACATTTAAACTTACTGATTTAATTGCTTGTGGGTAAGCGTGATATTATCTCCCTGGACTTTCTCAATGACCACCCAGCCTGCAGCGTCTGTCTGACCAGCTCATTGCAATATAATAAAACACGTTAGGCTTTTTTAGTTTTATTTTTTATTATTTTACCTATTAAGACCTGAGTTCTTGTTTGATGTGCTTTTTTTTTTATTTCACAGTCATAGAGCTCCAGTTTCACAGAATGAACTATGGTGGTAACACAACACTCAATGTGATGCCCATGCATGTGGACGCCAGGTCTTAAGAGGATAATGTTATGGTGACTCCTAAACGTGGGAGTAAGCTCCTTAAAGACAATAATTTATGGTTGCTTGCTCTCAGCACCTTCCCTTCCATCCATCAACCAATAATCAGTTTTGTCTCCATATCAATTTTCGGTTTTTGCTTGGTTTAAACTTAGTCTGAATGCCTTCTTCTAGCAAAATGGTTTAGAGATCTTTAAAACCACAGTCTATCTTCAGATTCTTCTTGCATCTCTAAAATGTGAAGTCGAGCGAAACTGAAGCCCAAAGATCCCACATTATCCACATTTGCATGTTTGCGCAGAGTCATAAAAGCACACGGAGATTTACGCGAGCCGTCTTGATTTTGTTTCCCGTAGACTTCAACAGCTTCTGCGTCTCTTTGGCGCTAGTTGTGAAATTCTACAGGTCCTGTTTAAATAGGACTGAAACAAGTGTGAGTTTGTGTGTTTGTTCAGGGAGTGTCAAGTCGTGACTTGTTCTGGCCCCAGTATTTGAGTCACACACGCACATTATCGGTGAGGCACTAGCTTTTTCACCCTGTAGATAAACGCTAAACATTTACGGCTTTCTGACTTTGCAGCTTGTTGACTTTTGTGATGCAGACGTTGCTGGTCATTCTGGAAGCCTGTGGAGATTGCTGGATGGGAAACAAATGCATGTGGATTTTGCCCCAACCAACAAGTAATGCAAAAAAGAAAGACATTCTTATTAAGAGTAACTAACAGTTTACTGAAAAATGTATTTATAGTTCATCATGATGTTTTTGCAAACCAGCTTATCTATTTTGCTATTTTAAAGTAAACACTTGTTTGTCACATCCTTGACTTCTTTTAATTTAACAGAAGCATGAAGGAAATTTTATTATTTGTTCATATTTATCCTGAATCACATTTAACTAAAATAATCAACAGTTTCTAATATGACCAAACTATGGTTTGACACGTGTTTTTGTACCTTAAGTAACATTGTTGTCAAGAAACCACACTCTTTACAGATCAAGAGCAGATCAAGAGAGTGTCTTGTTTAATGGTGAACTTTGGAGGTGAATTTTGTTTTTGCGTTCTTGTCGTACTTGCCTTGTAACCAGCAGCTGAACATACAAACTAAGATGCAACAAAGCAAATCTCAAATATTGACATGTCGGTTTCTCAAGCAAACATGAGAAAACGTGACACCAAACTGTTAGAGTAAATAGACAGCTATGGACACTTATATAGGTTACATACAAGTGTTCATACAACCATAGTTTTTTTTCTGCATTCCTGACTTTTTATTAAACTTTAAATTTTTTCTTCAAATCAAGAAAGCAACTTAAAACTTGTTTTCCTATACTTGAACTAAATGGGACTTTTTTAAAAGACCTGATCACAACTTGTTTTATAGTTTTTGTGTGTATATTTATTTAATTGACCTTTCCACATGAACTTGATTGAACTAGATAGTGCATAACTTTGAAGTTTTTAAAATAACAGAATGAAGGGAAATTAATGACAGGAAGGGTCAATAATATTTACAAGAGAGAGAAAATACAAAACAACTAAAGTCATGATGCATAAATCTGGCTCTGGTCATTTCCTCTAAAATTGTATGTACCTGTAGGCTCCATGTGCTTTCATGCATGTAAATACCAGGGGATTGTCCTGGTATGTAATCCACAAGGAGCCATTTTTGTGCAGACCATCCAAGCCCATTACAGAGGTTTGACTCTGCCACACTCATCCACAAACCTGGATTGACATCAAACATGTCCTCTCTCCTCTAATCAGATATCAAACTCATTCACTTTGTCAGAAGACATGCCAGCATACTCTCAGTGTGGACCACTGCAATCCGTGTGTGTTTCTGCCAAAGCTTAAGTCTTCCTGCTTTTCCTGTTGCCCCCAGTGCACCTACCCCAATGGCCATGGCTTAAGCACTCTCCCGCCCCCCGGCATACACAATCTGGTGAACATGGAAGTGTACCTTTTGCTTTTGGCCTCAACATTTCATGTATTTTAGTAATGTTTTTAGAAAAAAGTGTAAGATTATTGTATTTGGTTGTATTAAAAAGACTGGTCAGTAATTTAGTAATGATATAATATTAAACTGTTTACTTAGCTGATATTGCAACATTTATCATGTTTATATCTGGTTCTACATATTTTAAAGTAAATGTATAGAGAGGTGGTAAGTCTTTGATAGCTCATTAAACTTTCCGAGCCCAAAAGTTGTGTTTTTGGTGTTTTCAACATGTTCTTCTAGCATTTTTCTCTTGATGGAGAACATATACCATGATAATTAAGATTAAAACTGTGTTTCTGAGCAAGTCTTTAATCAAGTCGTGGAGAATCAGAAGCAGATGAAAAATAGCAGCTGGAAAAAGCTTGTGGATGTTATGTATTGATTACAATTATCTGGCCACAAGCTCCCTCCTCTGTTCCATACCAGTGCATCCACTTGCAGATCTATAGATCCATTATCATCTTTGTTTTCCTTGTCTGAGCTCAAAACTGTACGGCTGAATAGCTCCGACATTGCTCACCACTGTGAGCTAGCTGTAAGCTAGCGGGAAAGAGTGTAGATGATGGAAAATGGGGGAAGGCTCACGCTGCACCACTAGTCCCGCCCACAACTCAGGCAAATTTCTGATGAACCCCTGTTGCTCTGAGAATACAACACTTGTTTTGGCTAAGAACAACATAATCATGACTAAAAGATGACTGAGAGTAGAGCTGGATGATTTGGCCAAAAAATAAAATCTTTGATTTTTTCACACCAAATTCAATTTTCGTTTTTTTCTCCCTGCTTTAACTTTTTCTAAAAAAAAAAAAAAAAAATTCAAATGACAGAATATATTTAACAAAAACTATTTTATTTTATGTCAACACTACCTTTGGAAATATGCTCAAGCTGTAAAAATGGTTGTAGATCAATGCAGCAGATGTTTCATGAGCTATACAGCTGTTTGTCGTTCTTTGACTTTTGGCAACTACAACCTTCAAACAGATTTTGCTGCGTTCCAACTTTGAATTTACAACCCCACTGGTCAACATTTCTTTTTATTTTTTACAAAAATAATGCAATTATTATTGAATGCAGATAGAGAGGACGTCACACCATAATGAAAGCCTTTCATTTCCAATCAGTCCTTGCTCTTTGCTTATGGCATTTTCATAGTCTATGAAGGGTGTTATTTACTATCATAAATGAATTGTTTCTTCTCTTTAGCACTGCTAAAAAGCTCCCCTGTACCCCTATGAAGAGATGGGTTTCAGTCAGTCACCTTTAGTCTGAACCATTGACATGTAGCCTATGATGAATGAATATTTTTTTTCTATTTTTTAAGAAAATGAAATAGCATAAAAAATAATTTATAAATAGTATAAACACTTCTTTAATGTGATCGAACTGTAAACTCAAATTCAAACATGCTGAGAAAACAAGGGAGCGGATTGCCTCCAGCTGATCCATTTTTATATGAAATCATAACAAAAAACAACCTAAAAGCATTAAAATGTTTTGGATTCTTGCCATTATGTCATGGACAGTAAAGATACAGCACTTGTGAAGGGGGGCTTTTTCAGCTCAACACTGCTTCTGTGATGTTGGATATTGTTGGTAAAGTTACATTCAAACAGAACAGTTTGGTAAGGCATGGCCAGTTAACTATGGCAAACATTTCTACTCAGTTAAGCCTCGCTTACACTGAGAGGTTTGTTTACATGGTGTATGCATTGTGTAAACCGCTGCCGTGTTTGCATCACTGTAGTGCAACAACAAGAAAAGCAACAATGATGGAGGTCATTCAGCAACGCATCTTTTTATTTCTTTACTTCTAGTACATGACAGGAATTGAATGTTGGTTGAAAGACGATTGCAGGCAACTAAGAGGAATACCATCATAAAGAGGAAAACATTTTTGGCTTATGAGAGCTATATTGGCACTTTCTATTAGTCGTCATCACTTTCTATTGGTCACCACTTTCTGCCAATCAATGGGTGGCTACAGCGGCTCTGTCCCAACCGTTCCGTTCCACTTTTCCATTGACCTACAACCTACGCGGGGTCCCCAAGAGATACAGATCTGTACTGTTTAATGGATCCATTTACAATGAAAGCGCTCAAAATACCGGACAGAACCGCTGAGTGTAAACAAGGCTTTAAATGCCTGAAGAAGAATATTACTTGCCCATAAGTCAGTCATTGATGTGGGGATCATTGTTTGATATGCTATGTCTGACGGGTTTTAAGCTCTTTAGGAAGAAAAGTTCTGGAGCCATCCTGGCTAACTGTCCTTTTAGCTGCTACAATACAAGGCAAACACCAGCTTCTGGGACCAGCTTCTTGGTTAGTGAAAGCCTGCTACAAATTGAAGTTGCTTTTGTTTCTCATTTGAAAATACTACCATTTTCCTGTGTCTTTTTTTTCAATTGGTCTATGTTTTAATTGAACATTTCTTCAGATGCTACTTTCTGTGACTCTGAAAAGTGTTTCGTATTAACTCGCTGAATATAACATAATTGCCATGCTAAAATAAATAAATTAATAACAAAGGCAAACAAATCTAAAGATGTTCACAGTTAAAAATTGGGTTCAACTGAAAAAAAGTTCAAAAGATTTTTCAATTGATAAAATACTTGTACTTGAGGGTGTAGAACAAAATACTTCTGACTTTAATTCATCTAGTAACCTACATATTAATGAGTCTTCAAAAAACCTCAATGATTTAAATTAGAAGATTTACACTGTTTGCATTATTGTACTTTGTATAATATGGAAGTCATTGTTTAGTACACTTATATTGTACAATATTGAGTGCAACAAGGTGAAATTTAAGTATGAATATAATTTTAAATGTGTTGCATTAGTCAATTGCTCACACATATGGGCAAACAAATGCATGTGCATGTGCAGGCATGTGTGGAGGTATCATCTCCACTCAGTAACAGCTAGCTAACGGCTAAATGACTCTCCACACTTCATTAATGGCGATGAGGTGAGCTGCTCATCTCTTTATTGTTAGCTAGCTTTAAGCTGCAATAATCCCAAACAAAAGGCCAGGGCCTCGCAGCAGCCGGCGTGGATTAGACCGCTTTCTAGAAATACGCGAGAGCGATGCATTCTCATTCAAATTGGCCCATAAACAAAACCAGCAGTGGCTGTGAGTGCAAGATGAGGGGAGAGAGATCAGTGTATGATGGAGTGACTGTGAAATGTCCTATATGTGTACATATATAATATAGCTCTTTACATATTCTTTTTATTAGTCTAAATTTTGAGATCCATGTATATCCACTTTAACTTCTCAAAACAACTGTAGACATAGACATTTTGATTTTCATGCTGATTCCACCAATATTCAGGTTTTGTTAGAATAATAATTTTAAAAACACTAACTGTGCTCATTGATTATTTAGACTTTGAGCAACTAAATTATTCTGGCTTGTATTTAAATGTATAGCATTAAAAAGAAGGCAGAACAAGACTTTAAAGTAACCATAAACTAACTGTTTTCCAACAACAGAGCCTTTTATTTTTCATCACAACATTGTCAAAGCTTGGCTTCAAATAGAGCTTGTAGGTGTTGGATTGGCCACACAATCCAGAGACAAGTTGTGTTAGAAAGTTGTATTTGGGTTGTTGTGAAGCTTAGAAACCACAAACTGAAACATTTTATTGCTATGTCTGCAATGTCTGAAAGTCTTTTGAGTCCTCAAAGTGTTTTGAGAAAGAATGGTAAAATTACAAAGTGACAGAAGTTGTATTATCCAAACTTTATTAGGTATGTGCACAGCTGCATGTCTGAAAAGTAAAAATGATTTTTGGCCAATTAAGCTGAGCCTAGGAGACAAAGACATACATAACTTCTACCTATTTCTTTACAAAAAACAAAAGTCTAAAGTAGGAATGACATTTTTTTTTCTCTTGTAAATGTTTATTGATAGAGTTTTAGGCACATGGGAGAACGTTTACATAGAGAGATTAAAAGCAGAGGAGTACAGAAGACTTTCTGAAATATTTAGTACACAAGGTCAATGAAAAGAGCATTTTAGTGTTTTTAGCATGTTCTTGTGGATTTTTTCTTATGATAGAGATGTACCGATAATGATGGCTTGGGGGTGTGAGGGGCTGTAAGCTAGTGGAAAGAGGGTAGACAGATGGATGATGGGGGAATGTGGAAATACTTACTTCGTGCCAACAGTCCTTTCCATAATTTAGAGGTTATTTTCTAATGAACTCCTGGGGCTCTGCAGAAACTATGTCTAAAAAAACGACACAGCTTTTTTTATTTTTACTAACAATGACATAACAGTGATTTAAAAAAAACACTGGGAAATACTTTTAAAGTGGATCAAAATATGACTACAGTCGGGCTTTAAAAAGTTCATGAGTTTATTTATTTAAAAGAAGGGGCAATGCACAAGAGAGCATCAATCAGCTCAAACATGAAAAGTATTGTGCCAAGTTAAAGCAATTTTTTTTATCATTTTCACCTGAACAGGAAAGTAAGGACAAGTATAATAAAAACAATTAAAAATGATGAAATTCAACAGTGGGATGATGTGATAAATTAACCATTTTTTTCTTAAAACAAACTGAGCAGATTAACAGAAACAAAGAGGAAAGCACCAAGCAAAGAAAATGCACAGCACTGCATGCACAACAGCGAATATTTTCAGGATGTTTCTACATTTTTGCAAAATGTCTACTACTATTTCTGTTCACAATAATGATATGGGTCAGCATCAACTGTAAAAAAAAATGCACATTTGTATGTTAAAATGATAAATGGCCTATAAGAGTATTTTTTTTTTTTTTTTTAAATAGACAGTTATGACAAAATGCTCAAAACATATATGTGTGATGTCCAACTCCAGCTTCACTCACACAAACACATGCTGATATTTTCATTGTGGTGAGGGTTCTCCCCACCCTGCTGCTATGACCTTGACTATCAACGTTGGCCGCCTAAATGGGTTGTAACCCTCAAAAGTTTCAGATTTTTTTGCTTTATAGTGCCATTTCTGCTAATGGTCCTTATGATGGTCTTTGAGAAGTGATGGTCCCACAAGTGGATAAAGACGAGAGCTCAAACACAGCTAAACACACACACACACACACATGACTTAGTTAAGCAATTCACTGGAGGACATCGGTTTCAATTCCATTAATTTGTACCAACTAATTTAACCTCAACCTTTGTCAATTGATATTTTAGCTTATCCTCAAATCATACCATGTCCATAAACCTAGTACTCATAATGTGTTATCATCAGGACTGTTGTTTGGTTCTCATAAATGAATGTTAGTCTCAGGAGAGTCGTTAACTAAAGTAAGAATAAAATTTCACTTGTGTCCACATATTTTGCTGCAATTTTGTTTGTTAAAGGGCTTGCTGGATGACAGAATCAGAAAAGCTGTGATTGTTATTTATTTCTTCTTTAGTCGTGTAGATTGTTTTGAGAAGTGTCATATGCTAGTTCAGTATAAATTCTGGCTCATCTAAAGCCCTTTTTTCACAAATATAAAACTTTTTTGTTATAAAAACATTTCAGGTAAGCTATAGCTTCATCCCTGCGTGTAGAATCATCAGCTAATGCCACACAGAAAAGACATCTTGCACTGAGATGCCAATGCTGAATTTTAGCAAATGAATTTTGGTTGCACATTCCACTTCAGCTCCTCAATCTCCTCAGTCGGTTCAAATACTAAGCTCTCGTTCCAAACAAGCACGGTTTGAAAGGGCACTGCACTAGAGCTGACAAATTTACAAAATACTTTGAAAATATGCAATCAATGTTTGAAGAGTTTTAGAGTAAAACATGGATAAAGGAAAATGCTCAGAGCAATTTTTTAGTATGGAAATTATTGATCCATTAACAACGAGAATACAAAAGACTGTCATTTGTTTTTCCTGCTGTGTAGTGTGATTAAGGTGCAGACCAAAAAAAAATTCTTTTTTCTATGATAGCTAAAATGTTGGACCTCAAGACTCTGTTGAAGAAGGTTGCAGTCATGATACTTCAAAATGACATAAAGGAACCTCTCAGCAAATGTAAGAGGGTGGTACCAGTATGAGCCGGGCCCTTGTGTTAGGATTTACTGAATGATAATTGACGGTGTGTTCTTTTGGGTTTTCCTTTCACCTAAAAGAAGGCTGTAAGCAACATTCAAATTAGCTTTAGTCTCATTTTGCTCCAAATCCGGCATCAGACACCACACTACATAGACCTCTGACTCAAATGATGAGAGCTATTTTGGAGCCACCATGCTAACTTACAAATAGTAATAATTTAAATCATCTCAGTTCAAATTAGTATTTTAAAGTTAGTTACATGATCTAGATAGTCAGTGAATATTAAGTTTCTATATGGTTGTAAGGCTTAAATTTGACTGAAGAGGGATATGAGCAAGTCCATTTTTTTCTGATGAGCATCCAATTACCAAAGGCTCATTCTTCTTAGGTTTGATCATTATTAGCTGTCCATCAAGTGAACTGGAAAACCTTTTATTAAAACTATGATTTGGGTGATAAGTTTTGACATGAAATTTTTGATTAAAGGCTGTAATTTTCGGGTTGATCAAAAGCCTCAAATAACTTAAAGAATTGGCTTAAAAGCTAGTGATTAAACAATGAGAGTTAGAATTGAACTTTTTAAATCCATAACACTGTCAAAAACCCAGAAGTCTACCAAATGGTAATCACCAGCAAGAAACTAAAAGCCTGATGTGATGATTGCAGCTGTTTCAACATAAAGTGTCTTGTGATTTTTATCTAAAATTTAACCCTTTGGTCAAAAAATCTGGATGTCTTCACAAAATGGTATTTAGCATAATCCGTGATTAACATGTTATGATATATGTGTGTAGAAAATCTTGTTGCCTCAGTGTGATGTTAGTTTTTACAAAGGATTCTGCTGGACTTAAAAGAAAAAAAAAAGTAGCTTTGAACTATAAGGCATAGCCTCGAAATCTCAATCAGGTGAGCTAGTTCAGTAACCAAAACAGAAAATTCACAGCTGCCTTTATCTGTTTAAGATAAGGAAAATCTGATTTCAACAAAAAAATAATCCCAAACTGTAAATAGGAGATATTTTCTCTCTCTAATGTCACTGAATCAAAGCGCAGCACCGATAAATTGCGATTAAACCAAGTGTGGCTTTTAAGTCTCTTGTGTATGTTTTTGCTACTAGAAAATTTAGTATAAGACTGCTAGAGTGTTGATGTTTAAGCTACACAATCATAAGGGGAAAATCTATGGAGTTCGTTAAAAGGGAACAAAAACTAAAACTAAATAAAATAAAACAAATAGCTCATTTATCAAAGCATAATACATAGTTATCCAAATATGGAAAATTTGACAGTTGGGGAAAAAAATACTTTCCCTAAATTGGTCAAAGTATAATTTAGTATCAATGCAAGGGTGATTGAAATAAATAAAAAAAAAATCTGAAATGAGAAGGAGGGGATTTAAGTCAAATATGTGGTTGGGCATTGAATTTTTTTACCCGTAACTTAGACAATAAGATTCAAGAGAACACTGAGCAGCCTAATTTATTTGAAGAAAAATAATCCCCAAACAGGTCTTCTTTATGGAAGGTTGTCCAACTTTTTTTCGTTCATTGTTTTATAGGGCCAATTTAAAGCCAGTTTTTAATTATTTTCACAAAACAACAGTTTTATCAAAACTGGCGAATAGGCAAAACAAAAAAAAAACATGGTAGTTGCTGGAACTTGACCTTTTAGGGAGCTGATGAGTCGATCTTTTTATTAAGCATCAACTCAACAAAAACAACTAATAAAAATAAATTATAAACAAAACTTTGATTATCTGATGTCAGTGAAAGATCTCACTTATCTTAGAGGTGATGTTGTCTTGAGTTGAGTCGTAAGTCTCTTTGAGTCTCCTAAAAACTTGATTCTCTGATGAGTTCTCATGTCTGTCCAAATGTAAGTGCTTGTCTCTCTGAGATGGGATTACATCAGAACTGGAGCTGTCCAAATTTCAAGGACACTTCAATTGCAGCCAACAAGCGTGCACTGCCTTTGGATGTTCTCCATTGTTGCTTTGTGTTTACCCTGTCTTTCATGGATTGGAGGGAAAAAGTCTTCAAAGTCTGACGTCAGACTCATTTACTGGCACAACTTTGAAGATCTCCCTGACATTGGAAATACTGCTTATAGATGCAACCAAAAAAGTCATGGGATTTTCATAATTATTCCTCACCAAGAATATAAACGTGTGCAGAAATGCACTTTAGAGTCATGTGATTAATAGCGTAATTAGAGAAGTTTATCAGTGTACCCAGGCAATGGACTTTAAAAAGGGGGCAACCACTGGAAACTTTCTGTGCTGCTCCGTTAAACTGTTACCAGGGATTTCTAAATTAATGAGATGCAGTGCAGCGTGTTGTTCAGCAAATACCTGACAGCTGTGTGGTCGTACTTCCTTCTCTCCTGGGAACAAAAGGTGCCGGACTGACCAGAGCATTAACGCTCTGTTGGTGGTCAGCACTTTGGTATCTTCAAAGCCTTAATCCTGAACTTTCCAGCTTCTGTCCTGCACTTCTCGAATTTCCCCCCATCCTCATATTGAAGAAGATAAATTTGAAAATGATGTCTACATATGTTAAATTATGTTCAGACTGGCATTTTGAAGTCTGAACAGTTGTCTGTCCACATCCAAAGCTGAACGCAGCATCAAAGCTGTGCATTGGATGGTCACAGGCTGGTTTCTGGGCTGAATCTTCAATAGTGGAACCTTCAATTTGACACTCTGTGATCACATATGTGGAGCTGAGCTGATGTCAGGCTACAGAAAGACTGCACAAGAGAAAAGACATTACCAAGTTAAGCCGACCAGGTTTTTTTTTTTACACTTTTGCATAAAATAACTTTTTTCTGTTTCAAAGTTTTGCAACATCAGTGCCATTCTGTGATTGTCTGTTTTTGTTTTTTTTAAGATCACCTTTTGTGCATTTGATTTCTTTAGTTTGTACATTTTTTCATGTTTAATTGAAATCCTGCCGGCCTCGTGGGTTTTGTTCTGTCAGCTTTATAACAGCTGACAACACCTAATCCGCTGTCATTTTGATCTTTGACACATCTGTGAGTCATTCTTCATGATATGTACGCAAAGAAAATTATTTCATCAATGTATTTTCTGATGTATTGTAAGCGGAAATCATAAATATGTTCAGATCTTGTTTTTAGAAAAGCCTCCTGCAGTTTGCTGTCCAGCACAAAGAGCTGTTGGTACATCATGTTTACAACTTTGAGATGGTAAAGTTTGAATCAGGATGGATGGATGAGAGGAAGGAAAGATGGCTTGAAAAGCAGACTTGAGCTAGCACTATTGGACACAGTAAATGTTGAGAACCTTGCCTGGACCTGAAAAGAGTTCTTCCACAATGCTGCTATCTCTGCTCAAGGACGTGTATATCAGTGCTAATGAATGTGTGTGCGGTAAAGTTTGTGCATCTGCCATGATTGACAGCTTGCTGGCTGCATCTCCTTCAACCAGGGGCTCCCTTTTCAATGAATACTGTGTCAATGTGTCTGCATCTAACACACACACTCACACACAAGCAACGCAGTCGCACAAAGGGAGAAAAGCTCGCTGCAGTTCTCCCATCAGGCTGAGCTGCAGGAAACACACAAAACAGAAGCTGCAAATGTGACCGCTCTCATGCATATGGAAATGTTAGCGTATATGTGTAATGTGCATTTGTGTGAGTGTCTTTGAGAGCATAAATGTGTGAGTGGACGTTTGTTGGGCGCATATGTGTCAACAGGCAGCCTCTGTGTGAAGCACATTAGCATGCAGTGATGATGCCGGCCTTTTCTAAATGTTCTCGTGGTGCCAGCGGACTTTCCCTCCCTCTCTCTTTGCTTTTTCAAACATGCTATCACATTCGCCGGCCTTTGCGGATGGGTTTATAATTAAAAGTGCTCCAGCTGTCTAATAGGAGTGGCATAGCTGTGATTTAGACTGTGTGGCACAGATTGATCAGATAAAGTCAAAGAGTCGTATTTCGTTATTGCCGAGCCTATTCACACTGAAAGTGCTGATCTTCTCTGTGTCTCTCCGTCCCTCCTTCTCTTCAAACCTTCCCCTGCTTCTTTTCTTTCCACAGTTTCACTCTCTGTTCTGTTCAACTTCTCCATATGCTTTAGTTTAAAGAAAGTTCTCTCACATGGTCTCCTGTTGGCACAAACTGGCACAATTTTGACTTGAGTTGAAATCCTGTGTTCTAGAAATGTGAAATGCCTCACTTATTCTGTGCATAAGAAAAAGGCTTTTATCTTGAAAACAAATATGTTTTTTCTTCAAGATTTGGCCAAATGTCATTAAAAAGGATCAATGAATGATCTGAATTGTTAAATGTCACATTTTTAGAGTTGTATCAAAGGCATCAAATTTAGAGGAAGATTGTGCCTTTTTTCATTCAGCATAATGTCTTGTAACAAGTTAGATCAGTAAAAATCTAGAAAATAAATTGAACAAACGTCTGTCACTTTTGCTTGCTTTGATTGTTTTTATAAAGTTTAGAGGGAAAGAAACTCCTCCTGAGTCTCTGTGTCACAGAGTTTAGAACTGTGCTCTCCTCTCCTCACTTTCCAATCATCCATTATTGCTGCCTTCATCCGCCTTGCTCTCTCCTCTCTCTTTCCTTCTATTCATCTCTTTTTGCCACTCTCCTCGTCCCTTCATCTCATGCGTCTTTCTTCTTCCGCTGCCCTCCACCCTCAATCCCTGTGATGGACAAGGTGTCCTCACCTTGTAACGATCAGTGGCATCCAATATGTTTGCCTGGGGATCATCCCGTGTGTCCATTGTGAGTCTGTTAAATGCTTTATTGATTAGCCTTGAGTTAATTACGAATTACATCAACTGCCGACCGACTGAGGTGGCTCCCACACGACTCTGGGATCCATCCTGGAGGGGGTGATACGTGTTGACTGCACACACACACACACACAGCTGCAGGCGTGCAACTCATGCTTAGCAGGTTACATTAGTCACCCTCATTCCCCCCTATTAACACCCCATGCATTTATGACATTTCACAGTGCCTTATCAGCGTTTTAAGGGCATGCAATATATATTCTGAGCAATTGTAGTAAGAAGGGTAGAATTAGAAACACGGGCTGTGTGCAGGAGTCTCTGCATATATGCACTGGCTGAAGGTTTAATTCTGTGGAGCACAACTTGACACACCCAATGCAGAACGATGAGACTGTGGTAAATCCCCCGCAGACCTCTGGGGACTAATGTATTCTAGATTTAAGCCCTATTGTGAAATCCATAACATGCCTGCACCTGACCTTCCCTCCAGAGTCCCAAACGTGACTGGCTGCAGGGAAAGTTAACTAATAATAATAATAATAATAATAATAATAATAATAATAATAATAAAAGTGGTTACTATTGGCTGACACATTTTTTACGTTTTTGTTTTTTCTTTTCATCCCGTGTCGGTTTCTCTTTGACATTGCCGTGTACTTTGTAAAAGAAAAAGGAGCGAAAAAAAAATCTTTATCAAATCCCCATTCTGAGGCTTTCAATAAGGCAGGCCATTACCTCACTGGCGCTTTTGTTCGGCCTATACAAGAGAGAACAAAATGGTTATTCAGGAGGACGCTTTAGATTTTTATTGTGGGCTCGCTATTCACAAAGAGCACCGTTATTGTATTAAAAAGAACCATCTGTGACAGAAACAATGGCTTCAAATTATCTGTGAATACCCAGTGAACAAAATATAAAGCTTTTTTCCTGCTCATTATGTGGGCTAAGCTAGGGGGTGGAAGATAGGAGAGGCATAGACTTTGCTATAACTGACTTTTGTTGTTCTTGCTTGCATTCTTCTTTTTAAATCGGCCCCCTTTTCACATTGTGTGTCGCCATAAACGGCTTTTCTTGTTGCAGGGCGAGCGGAGAGAAGACAGCGGAGCTGCAGACTGGCAGCGGGGCTGCACGAGCGGCTCGGCGCGGCTGGCGGCTGGCGAGCGCGCGGACTACCGGGCTACGGAACGCAGCTGTGCGCGGTTGGGAGCCGCAACCCCACACTGACCGACACCGGCTGTTCGGATGAAACCAAAGTCAAATATGGAGGAGCTAGGAACGCGCGTAAAGCCACCCCGTTAAGAATTTCTGCCGAGGAAGACTAGAAGAGGACAACTCTGAAAACTGGCAGTAAGTTGGAGTGCGGTGGCGAGAAGAAGCCCTGCGTGTGTCGGTGTGGGCGTGCGTGAGTGTGTGTTGGATCCGGTGTGTGCGTAAAACGCGCAGTGTTGTGGAATGACACCGTATGGCATCTGGAACTTGACTGTCGGAGTTGCCGGCCGGTTTGTTCCCAGGAAACAATATGTATTTATTCGTTTTGATTTAACATAATCTCTATTCCTCTTTTAGTTTCCAATTCAATCTTCTAAAGTCTGACTGATCCCGAAAAAGCAGCTCTTATTAGTACATTTAAGAGCCGCTATTATTGGCCAATGTAATTAATTGCATGCCATCATACATTTGTTTTTAAACAGTTTCCTCGCTTTATGGGCTATTTTCTCCATTATAATTCTGCACTGAAAAAAAATAATTTTGGTCTTCTGTGATTAACGTCATCTCGTTAATTCAACAATGGTATTACAAGCGCATGTTTAATTAAGAAAAACACATTTGCAATTCGTTTCAGTTGACCCTTTATGCTTGGACTTATATTTTTAAAGTAATGCAAGAAAAAATACGATTGGAACTGCAGCATGTTTGCCTATTTTTTTAAGAAGAAAAGTTTGGTCGTCAGTTAAGATAATTGAGTTAATTAAATATTCTCTTTTTTTTCCCAATTTACTCATAAAATGGACTCATTAATGCTGAAGTGTTTTCCGTGCTACGGCCCCTAGTGGCTGCAAACGCGTGAAGTTTTCTGTCCGCGCGCCTTTCCAGTTTTCTTAAGTTTTGAATGACATGTTTTGAGCGCGTCCACTTACCTCCAAACGCAGTAGCCAGCTCGAAAAAGGCATATTTTTTTGCTCAAAACTTTTAAAATAATATCAATGTTTACAGTTTATTTTATTTTTACCCTTACATTATTTGCACAGGCTCTGCAAGTACAAACCCGTATTTGGATATCACAGCATGCCGTTAGTTGTGTTTGCAGAATCCATCCCAACCTGGTGTAGCGGGGGGTTTACAAGTGGTCCGAGGGAGCCGCCCCACTAGTTTCTCCTTTTTTCTGTCCCCCTCTCTTTTTTCCCCTCCAAACAACGGCTTTAATTCAGGATGATTGTGGATGCAGGGCCATTCCCGGCTGGCTGGGGCATGCTTTCAGAGCGCTGCAGGGCCCCGCTGTTCCTTTATTATCATAAGCAGATTAGAGGTAGCGGGGAACACACTCAGATGCAGATAGCAGCCGAGCGGCCCATTTCAACCTTGCATTATAATGGACCGAGCTGCATGTGTCGCCTCTCGCAGCCTATTAAGCACAAGATGAATCTTATGTAAGGTTGCCGGGGCCCGCATAATGAGAGCGCGGGGGCTCCGCTCCTCCATTTAATATCGAATGACTAAAACAAAATAATAAGCGCTGATCTATTCGCTTTCAATTATGATTTAATCTAGGAAAGCTAAATTAAATTATTTCAGGTGTGTGGAGATACTTGATCTACCTTTAATTAGCCTTCTGGGATTGTCTGAAATGAAGATCATCACTAAAGTCTGTGAACTTTGATGGATTTTAAACGAGCGGGTGTCAGGAAATAGTTTAAGGGTATATCTAAGTTGTGTATTGAAATGAACTTGTAAAACTGCAGTGTTTGTTTCAGCCCTGCTTTTAAAAAAAATCATAAACTTAAATTGCAGTGGCTTGCTTTTCTCCTCTTTCCCACTAGGCGGCACTGGTGTAACGCAGCAGCGCGCTGTGCGGCGCTTCTGGATGAAACTATAAACAAGTGACACAAACACTTTCAGCCTCATAAAACTTCACTCGTTTTCTGTCCATTTGAGCCACGCGAGTCTGGTTTGTGTTGCAGTGCGTTTGATTCCAACTTAACTTTACAATAATCCCAGACTGGTCGATTATTTATTTTTTTATTGTATTTTCTTATTTTATCCAGGATTAATCGAAGTGTAGGTGAAGGGCGCTTTTTGATTCCCACCAAGTAGCTGACACGCTTGCGATGGCTTCTTATGAATGTGTGGCTATTTATAATCATAAAATATGCCTCACCTTTCGTTCTTTCCCTCCCTTGTGTCTCCGGTGCGCGCACCACGCCATGAAGCCCCGTGCGCAACATCAGCACTGGCACTGTGGATGGAAGGGGAAGTGGAGTTGGGGGTCTTTGTCAGGACAGATGTAGCGACAACATCCCAAACAAAACGCGCTTATTTGTGCTGAGATGAGACCGTCTGCCTTCTGTGTGTGTTGGCATTCAACTTCACCAAACAAAAGGACTGGGGGAAACATCTTGGATTACCTTTCCTCTTTTCAAGGCTAAAAAACCAGCCGTGAACCCCCCTTCTTTTACGCACACATTCACTCGCCATTCAGAGCTTTCAGTTAACTCACAAAGTTTCTTTAAGTGTTGTTATGTTATTGGGCCTGTAAGTAGGGGGGAATTAGTGATTTTCTTTTTTTCATTTGCAGCAACAAAAGTCCTTCTGGATGTGTGTGATTTTATATTAATTAACCCAAAATATTCTATGTAAAATAAATATGCATCAGTTTATTATATTTTTAATAGAATTGTGTCTCGTGTTGCTTGAATACTTTAATATCATTTAAAAACTTAAAAAAACAAACATTTTTACTCTAACTTATTTTACATTTTAAAGTTTTTTGCCACTTTAAAAGTTTGCAAAAACAATTAGTTTTTTTTTTTTTTTTTAATAAACTAGTCAACCTTGCATCATAACTTCCACAAAAACGGTGTAACAATTTCACAAAGTGCTATCAAATATAGAAATTCCCACACGCAAGATGAAATAGTAAATATGTACTTAGTATTGTCTGATATGGGCAGCAGGAGCCTGGGTGTACGCCTGTGCCTCGCTGCGCTCCAGACTCCGCCCCTTTCCGACCACACGCTCTTCCATTGGCGCGCGAGGCTGGCTCTGATTGGTCAGGTCGAGGCCATTTATTCGCTGACAGCCCCTTCACATGAATGGTTGTCTATTAACTTGTTCAAAAACTATCTGGAGTTGTCAAGGCTCAGGCGGACAGAGGCGAAAAAGTACAGTTTGTTGATGCTTTTTGCGAGCAGCCGCGGGAGAAGTTTTGTGGACACAACATTGCCGGGACGTGTTGGGAGAAGGCTCTCTGTCACACACACTCACACACACACGCTGTGACACGCTGAGTGGGAGTGAGAGGGGGAGAGTGTGCGGAGACGCGCGGCTTGATGCTCGTTGTTTTTGTCCAGAGAAAAGTTGCATAGAAAACCAACAGGAAACTGAAAGCTGCGCTCGTGAGCTCCTCTGTCTGCGCTCAGCTTCAGGAGTGAAGCCCTTTTCTTTTTTTCTTTTTCTTTTCTTTTTCATATTGTTTTTGTCTGCTCGGGAGCAGCGAAAAGTACATTTTTCTTCCCTGATGTATAACATGATGGAGACTGAACTGAAGCCCCCTGCTCCCCAGACCAACACGGGGGGCACGGGCAACACCAACACGTCCGGCACCGGCACCAACCAGAAAAACAGCCCGGAGAGGGTCAAGAGACCCATGAACGCCTTCATGGTGTGGTCCCGAGGCCAGAGGAGGAAGATGGCACAAGAAAACCCCAAAATGCACAACTCGGAGATAAGCAAGAGGCTGGGCGCAGAGTGGAAACTTCTGTCAGAGAGCGAGAAGAGACCTTTCATCGACGAAGCCAAGAGGCTGAGGGCCCTGCACATGAAGGAGCACCCGGATTACAAATACCGGCCCCGGCGGAAAACCAAGACCCTCATGAAGAAGGACAAGTACACCTTACCGGGCGGGCTGCTGGCTCCTGGAGGAAACGGTATGGGGACCGGGGTCGGGGTCGGGGTAGGGGCCGGCCTGGGCGGTGGGGTGAACCAGCGGATGGACAGCTACGCGGCGCACATGAACGGCTGGACCAACGGGGGCTACGGCATGATGCAGGACCAGCTGAGCTACCAGCACGCGGGTCTGAACGCGCACAACCCGAGCCAGATGCAGCCCATGCACCGCTACGACATGAGCGCGCTGCAGTACAACTCCATGACCAGCTCCCAGAGCTACATGAACGGCTCCCCGACCTATTCCATGTCCTATTCCCAGCAAACCACGCCGGGGATGACCGCCCTGGGCTCCATGGGGCCCTCCTCGGTGGTGAAGTCCGAGTCCAGCAGCTCCAGCCCGCCCGTTGTCACCTCCTCGTCCCACCGGGCCGCCCCGGGCTGCCAAAGCGGGGATCTGAGGGACATGATCAGCATGTACCTGCCCGGGGCGGAGGTCAACGAGCAGACTGCCCAGACCAGGCTACATATGTCCGGCCACTACCAGAGCACCGTGCCCGGGACGACGATCAACGGCACGCTGCCGTTAACACACATGTAAGGGACCAGAGCGTGTGGGGTGGGGGTGGGGGGCGGCAAAAAGCAGACTTTTATAAAAGCAAATGTGGACTACTTCATGTTGGACTATTTTTGTACAGAAAAAAAATTGGGTGGGAAAAGTTGTATAGAAATCTTCAAGAAAAAAAAAACGACTTTTTTTTTTCCTTTTATTCTAAGGAAGCATAGAGGAACGGTAGATCCCCTCTTCACTGGTGGATGAAGTTTGAAAGACTAGAAAGTGGGAGTCGCAATCAAATGTTTTATTATTGCAATCACCTTTTGTACAGTATTTATCAAAGAAACATTACAATCAGATGAAATTGTTTGTTAAACTGCAAGAGGTTGCATCTTTATTTTCATTTTTATTATTATTATTATTATTATATGTATAAGGCAGGTTCTGCAGAGAATATTACAAGTGGCAGAACTGGAGTAATGGAAGTGATCAGTTATGCTTCCTATATTGAAAACATTGGAATAAAAAGGGACAAAAGAAGCAGGTAATTCTGTTTTTTTCTTTTTTCATTTAAGGTCTATATTACTAAAACATTTGTTTATTTCATTAAAAATGTAAGACACTTCTTATTTTTTCGTCATACAGTATACATTTTAGATTGTTAATTTATATTTCCGTCTCCCACTTTTGAGCTGTTAGCGGTATGGCGCTTGTGCTCATTATTTTCTAATTGATTTGTACAATTTCTGTATATTTACTGTGATATTTTAAGTTTTAATTTGAAAAAAAAAAATTCATTCCCGTAGTTGAATTTTGAAGAACTTGTGGCCTGTACGCAGAAGCCAACCACTCCATGTAAATATTACCAGAACTAATACCATCCTTATAACAGTTACAATTTCAGCTGAGTATATATTTTTTTTTCAATATGCAGTTTGAAATGAATAAATTTTGGAAATTTGGATACTTGAAATTGTATGAGTTTTAATTTGGTTGTTGTCATTCATGTGTGTGCATGATTGTGTTGCCATTTACCCATTTTCCCCAATTTTTACGCATGAGTTACGATTATATTTTTCTTTTTTTTTTTTTTTCCTTTAGCATTTTTTAGCATTAATCTGAAGCCTAACATCCAGCTGGTGACCTCTTCCAGCGTGTGCGTCGTGGTTAACCACGTTTCTATTTTCCAGTGCCCATGCGGATGGCCCCGTGATGCCAAACTTTGTTGCCAGTTTCCTAAAAAGTGGGGAAGATTTTTCCAACAAAATACTCAACAGCAGGTATAGCCTGTCTCCTCTTTTATGAAATTATGTGCAGGAACTTGTGTTGCAATTTTTTAAATCTTCAAAAATATCCTTTCGACACATTTCTGAAAAAGAAATTGGCAATAGGTCGACAGCTTTGCACGCTTCATGCTTTTATTTTCTTCAAGGTTTATTTTAACTCAATCTAAAGACGCACGTTTTGGATTACTCTCCTTGTAATGTTCTCTTCATCCTGCTGCTGCTTTAGCACTAAAGAAGGTACATAAAAAGTGAGCTTCATAGATATTGAAAGCATAGATATTCCTCCGCGCTGCGTGAGTTCCTCTGTGGTGTATGATCACACTGTTTTAGGCGTTAACCCCGCTCCGCAGGTTCAAGTTTTGTTTTTTGTTTTTTTTTTTTGACTTTTTCTGCGCCTCCCCTCTGCCTTTAATAAAAAATGAAAGAAAAAAATGCCACATGCATCTTTCTGCCAAGCAGGCTGATTTCCCCCACTCATAATAATAATCCTCATGATGAGCTAACAGCTCGCCCTGAATTTAACTAACGGTTTTAAATCTGGGGGGAGTGCGTCTGACTGTGTGCGCGCAGACAGCTCGATTTGGACCGTTGTGTCTTGCAGGCTCGGTCCCGGGGGAGCAGCAGATGAATATTTAAAGAACCCCCCCCACCCTACCCCCTGTATTTATCCGTCCACTTCTCCCTCTGTCTTTCTGTTTCTCTCAGGCGGACCTTCAAGAGGTCAGGAGATCGTTACATTCCCCATTAATTATTGATCAGAGCAGCTGAATTGCTTGTAATAGCCATGAACGCCGGTGATAAACATTTTGTTTCTAAAAGGTCGGAAGGGAACGCATTCAATTCCCTCTTTTTTATTTCCCGAACACCGGGGCCTTGCAGGCCCTGAGGGCCCCCGAAATGATTAGTTTTCCCCGGCTGAGCGCTGCACCTTTGATGTGATGAAAGAAGGCTTTTGAACAGACAGAGAAGCTGATGTGTTTGGTGATCAACTTCTATGTTCTGAGGCTTATCAGAGGACCTGTTAGAGCGCATGGAAACTGGGCCGCTTTAAAAGATGTTTAATTTTTATTTTAATTTTACTCCAGAAGCTGTAAATAAATTATAATAACACAAATCCGTGAGTATAATACATTTTCCCTATTAAATTTCCTATTTATTAAATAACATTTAATTTATCTCAGTTACATCTATCTTTTTCATGCTCCAAACTTTAAACAATTGAGGAAAAACAAAAGTTTTAGGCTTTGTTTTATGTTAATGGAAGAAGATGGAAGTTTTAACAGGCTCACTCCATCCATCCATCCATCCATCCATCCATCCATCCATCCATCCATCCATCCATCCATCCATCCAGCCGTCTGTTCTTTGCGTGCAGAGTCTGGCGTAGGATACTTGGTCAGCAACAGGTGGCAAGCGCGCCACTTTTTTTTCCACAGCTCACAGTTAAAAGAAGCCAAAAAAAAAGTAGTTCCAGATGTTATCTAAAACTACCAGCGTGCGAGTCTTTGTCACGGCATTGTTTAAAATGTTTTTTTAGTTAAAAATTAAATGAGTTGAAATAAAAACTAAGTTTACTAAAATGTTTGGTTAATAAAAATGCACAAATATGGTTGATATTTGTGATCCGCATTAATCGCTCGTTCGATGCGCTTTGTTTACATGCTGCTTTCCAAATAAAACAACTGTTTGTTGTTGAGATTAAATGATTAATAAAATTAGGTCAAATGACCCGCCCGCGCGCGTACACACAAGCGCACAATGCCAGTTAGGGGCCTGTAATCCCACGAGAACCACTTTCTTTTTCACTGCTGATAAGGAGGGCGCGTGACGTCATCCCACAGGACGGTCCAAAGATGCTGATGTTTTTCAGGGACGGGCGCGGAGAAAAGAAAAGAAAAGTTCGTTTTTGCCAAGATTTCAAACTAAAACCAGAACCAAACTGATCCCATTTTTCACCCAAAGGCAATAGAGGTGATGGTGTGACTGCACACATTCATTCAGATTTATTTAATAAAAGAAAATGATCAAACTCTCTTAATAAGATTTTATTTTAGAAACGTTGCTGGTTTAAGTCCTCTGACGAAGAGCTGTCACAGCAGAGCATGGTGCGTGTCTGCGCGCGTTGTGTCTGTGCGTGTATGTGTGTGTGAATGAGAGGGAGGGGTCGTGTGAGGGACTGACTGGCAGCCAGCAGCCTGCTGATCTTGCGCAGGTGCAAGGAAGGAAAGCGGGTGGTGCCTCTCTCTCTTTCGCTCTCTCTCTCTCTCTCTCTCTCTCTTAAACGAACGTGCGCGTACGCGCGCGCACTGCCTCCGTTGAATAGGACCACACACTGACACCAGCATGCCATCAGCCTCGGCTCGGCCCGCATTCTCAGAGAGGCTCGAGACCTCTACGACTCTCTCATGCGCGCACACGCACGTCCCCCCCCAGCTTCGTTTATCATTTCTGTTCATTGATGCTGACAGCTCCATCATTACAGAAACGCGCAGTTTGCAGCGGATCACCACCCCAGAAAGAGAAACACGCATGTAGCCTCCATGTGCGGAAATTCGCGCGTCTGTGTGGATGCTTGTTGGGGGGTTTGGACAGACTCCTTATAGTTATTTATCATAGGTCAAAATGGAGGCATTTTTCGCTACAAAACAAGCCATCTTTTAGGAAAGGAAAACGTTTTAAACACAATGTTGAAGTGATAACATAAAAACGCAAACAAAATCTCTCCTCAGCTGTTTTTTTTGGCGCGCAGTAGCCGTTTTTAGTGGGGTCTCCATGTCCCCCCGTGCGCGAACTGAAAGTTATTATAAACTTTGGGAACACATTTTACTAGAAAAGTTGAAATGTGTTTTTGTCTTCTGCTTGAAACCACATTTTGATGCTGTTTGTTGAGCCGATCAAGGCCTTTACCGGGAAGAAAATAGAATCTTTAATTTTTTCTTTTTCTCATGTTTTCCAGTGTTGATGTGAATGTTTGTGCATGTGGAAAATCCTGATTTGAGTTAAAGAAGCACTGAATCGGTAAAATAAAAAGTTGAGCATCTTAACAATTAATTTAGGATGATTAATTAAATCAGTAAAAGTTTACTTTTATTTTGCTTTATTACACAAGTCACCAGAGCGTCCGCTTCCCCGCAAATCTGTGCGGTTCCAGTCGCTGATCTCCTCATTTCGATTGATGTCAAAGATGCGAAATGAAAGCGTCAGTGTGCGCATTGTCTTATAACAAATTCGAGTTAATACAGTCATAATGATAGTATAACGGCGCGCTAATTGGCCCTTTTTCCTTCACAACAATGCAACCAGATCAGCATCTCTTTATTATTTAATAACGTCAAACGCTTGGCTGGCTGTGCTGGCTGCTGAGACATGTTGGCTGGTATAGGGAAGAGGGGAAACAGCAGGAGCTCAATGAGAAAAAGGAATAAAAACTCAAAACTCTCGCAAAAATGATCTTTGCGCTGCGTTAGTGTAGTTAGTGTAGACTTTTACGCACTCTTGTTGCTGCATGCTACAGGTGGTCGAGCAGCTCTGCTTCCTGGGAGCACCAAGTGAAAGTACTGGACGGTCTGCTGCTCCTTTCTCCTTTCATTTAGGGTCTGGGGAGGGTGGCACAGTCTGCATTGTGTTACTTTCTCCACCAAACTTTGGCTGCATTTTTACGCAAAACTGCGCATTTAGATTCCCCGCAAAAATACTGCAAATAAGAGCAACAGAATCCAAGAAACTAACACAAAATGCATTTTATTATTTCACTTTTCGTTGGAAACAGTTTACTTGTTTGTCACAACAGCCGATATGGAGCTAAATGAGAAAGTTTTCCAGGCTTTTTTCCAACTCAAGCATGTCTGGGAGAACCGAAGGGGAGAGGAAAAAGTGGACGGCTGGGATAAGTGGTAGATTTGCAGCACAGAGGCCATCGTTGCTGCAGCAACTGGCTTGTCTTCAGTTAAACACATTTCACATTTTGGTCCAGCTGGCTAAGAGGAGTCTCTGCTCATCCGGCCGCTACTTTGACTTTTTTTTTATCCAACGTATCAACTGGTTGTAGATCTGCAAAGAAAAACTTTTTTAAACAAATTTAATCGAGATTCCGTTAAAAGAAAACATTTTTTGCAACAAAATTGCAATTTGACTTGTTTTGCACCCATCACAGTTATATGGTGTCCGTTAGACAACAAGTGTAGCTGCTGACTTTGTTCTCTGTGACTGTGATGCGCAGAGGTGGAGCGGGTTCCTCTGAATTTGGAGCCTGTTTGATGGAGAATCCTGCTGAACTGATGGAACTGAATCATCATTAACAAGCCAACAAACACAGGAACCCCCACCATCCTGGTCTCATTTCCCAGCATAGACACTAACCTCTTTCACTCTGTCATCGGCAGGACTCTCTCCCTCCACCGACTCCAGCACACAACAGCACAGTCCATTGTTCCCGCGCTCCCCCTCCCTCCGCCTGGCCCCCCGACCCAACTGTTGACCAACAAATCCACTTGCACATTAAAGCGGGGAGGCGCACGGGGGGTGGGGGGTGGGGGTCCGTTGCCGTCCCATTTTAGAACATGACACA
This sequence comes from Oryzias celebensis, assembly GCA_014656515.1. Taxonomy (NCBI): domain Eukaryota; kingdom Metazoa; phylum Chordata; class Actinopteri; order Beloniformes; family Adrianichthyidae; genus Oryzias; species Oryzias celebensis. The sequence goes on along the minus strand of BNCR01000004.1, from coordinate 14,032,839 downwards.
TTCAGAAATGCATGCAGAGAAAAAGTGGGTCTGAAGAGATGTGGCCCATTTTTTCAGTCAAGTTCGTCTCAGCAGTCGGAGGCCAAAAACAACACTAAAGACACACAGCATGTCAACACACCCACATTTTGGTTTTCAAAATTGTCAAAACACAAAGTCTGTCTGCAGCTGTTTATTTATGATGCCAGAAGTCATTCCTGCAAATCCGATGCGACCGGTCTGCTAACCTGCGCAAAGCAAACTGCTTTTCAAAATAAAAGCTTCCGTGTTGATGACATTAAATCTGGTTGTGCGAGAAGTCCTGGAGTTCAGAGTCGATCAAAATTTCATTTTTAATATAATCTTATACTTTTAAAAGGCAAAGACTATTAAAAAATATCTAGAAAATGTAAAAATAGTGTATTGAAAAATCAGAAAAGAACGGGCAGTCGAGAAAGATGGGGAAAATCAATAAAGGCCTAAAAGTTACTACTTAATTCAGATATGACAAAAGTTAATCAAAAGTTTTTTTTTTTTGTTTAATTTGTAAAAATGTTTGTGTTCAGATACTTAGCAAAACCATGGGCAAAGTCGACCTAAATTAAAGTTCCTCAAATCAGATCAATTTATATTTTAGCACCTTTTGAAGATGAATAATTTCAATTCATCTTAGGAAGCTTTGATTCTAAACTGATTTCTGTGCAGAATTTTAAAGCAACACGTGTCTTTAAACAATTAGATGAGTCACAGTTTTAGAAGAGATACAGTTTCCATGTCAGTATCAGACCTAGTATTGTATGTCTGTTTGCTTCTTCTAAAGGAACCCAACATGACAAGGTACTAAAGTGTTTTAAGGGTGTAAGCTGACATTAAGAGGTCACGAGACAGACAGTGCAGCTATTCTAAACTGCACTGACATCTAAACGACAGTTAAGCCTACAAAGAGAGAACAAATCCACTACAAACAGATTTTTGTAGACATGCTTTTAATTTTTTATGAGCCTTTTTTTTTATTTTTCTTAGTAATTTAATTAAAAGGGTTCTCCTGACATTTACTAAACAACATTAAACTTTGTCAACACTAAATCCTATACTGTACAAGCCAAATTAAGTCACGAGTCACTATTTGGGTGGTAAAGATGTTCATCTGATACACAACCAGCTTTGATTTCTTATGAATCTCATTTTGACATGTTTCTTCTTTTACAATCTATAGAAGCCGTGAACTATAAACTCAAGCAATTACAAAGAAAATATGATTAATGATTAGGGTTTTACTCAGAAGATCACAAAATCTCCTAAATAAGTCATTTACAGGCATTATTCCTTATTATCCTTATTCAGCCCTCTAAATGTAATCAGACACACAACCATATTGCGGATAAAATTCTGACTTCTTAGTTTGCACTTGATGTTTTAAGATCAGTTTGTTTTAACTGGGTCACTGTCCTGTGCATCTCTGGTTATTGCTCTCTTATCCTGCTGACACTTCCTGCATCTTATCTGACATGGGATCAGAATTCAGGGGAAACAGACTGAACTGGATCAAATCTAATCCACTGTGTTGCTCAACACGACAACCTGCGATTCTGAGGGGTGGCACCAGGCAGCCAGTGCTTTTGCTCTTCAAATTTCTGCACATTTCGTCCTGGAGAGCGTTCTTTCAGAAGGAGCAAAACGTGGTTCCCAGCCGATCGTGACGACTTCAGTGTATATTTCGATTGATTGCATCAGTCACTGTCAGGCCTTTCTGGAGCTGGTGACTCAGAGGTCTCAGTCTTTCCCTCTCCCTCAGTGTCTCTGACAGAAGCTGTTGTTGAATGAAAGAGTGGCCTCTTTCAGTGAGGGTGTACCCTCGGGGCCAACTGGGAGAAATAATCAGACAGGACAGTTACAGACAGACAGATAAGCAGGCAGATGCAGTGGACTAGAGTAGTTTGTCACCGACTCTGTGGTCCATTTTGATGAAGCTGAGACGGGTGATTGTTATTTCCAACAAACTGTCGATTCACTTTTGAACAGTGCGGGTCATTTTCAGATTTCCTTCTAAAATGTTCAAGTTTTAAAAAAAAAACTTTTCAGGGGACACTAATATCCAGCAAATCTAAAAACATTTGAGTAATGTCTTATCTGAATTTTCAACATAGATTACAGATTAGTTTAGATTAGACTGGATTAGATTGTGTCTTCTTGTAAAACTAAAGATCTAAAAGAGCCTTTACAACATAATCCATGTGCTTTACATGAAAAGGTTTTTTGATTTTATATCTAGAAGGTCTGGGTCTCCCTGTGCCAATCTCCAGCCCAGATAAAATGCAGGGTTGTGTCAGGCCTCAATATACTTTGACATAAAACTCTCTGCCAAACCACCTGTGTGAAGCAGTGAAAGCTGCTTTGCTGTTGCAACCCCTGACATGAAATGCAGAAAAAAGAATTTAAAAAAGCTAAATATTTAATATTGATTCTTGATATCCAATTCATAAGCAGTTGCATCCCAGAGGCAAACATGAAAAAGTGCTGTTTTACATTTATTATTTGACAACAAAGCTGAGTAATTGTTGTCACTACAAAACTTAAAGGTGTCCCATGATGCACTGGGTGGAGCAAAACCAACAAAGACAAATGACTCTGACACCATGAATGTAATTTTACAATATTTTGGGGATAAAAAAAGTAAAACAAGTTCATTTCTGCTCATATCTTTGTTTGTTGGGTTGAAGCTTTCATTTAGACGATCGTCATCTTTCATCATTTGTCTAACAAAACTTGACATGAACATCTGTTGAGGAGTTGCACTAACTACAAATAGATTTATATGTTTGAATCCTACATTTTCTTCTCACTGAAAAACGTCAAAGATGCTGTATTGTAGTTAATGGAAATGTGAGCAATCACACTTTATAGCGTGAACGGGATTGCTTGGTAAAATCGTGCTTCTCATACCGCTTCAACAAATGTTCACATTTTTTTGTTTATTGGTGTCGTTTCCTAGCACCCACTGCTGCTAGATTGTCTGCTCAAATTTCAGAAGGTGCATGATCGTTTCAGCTGGCCTCATTTCTAGAAGTTTCCATCACAGCTTTTCTGAGTGCACCTGTATGTGTGTGTGCTTAAGGGAGGCAGAGAGACACATGGTAAATATAGGGCAGACAGAGCGGTCTGGCCTGGGTTGGGCTGGGCAGGTCAGCGCAGCAGCATTTGATTGTAAATAAGAGAGGAGTCAGTTCACACGCCGATCGAGTGACTGCCGGGAACAAGCGAGCCATTTGAATCAGGTGGCTATCTCCCTATCTGAGAGATCAGAGCCCTGTCACCCCCCCACCTCACCGGTCTCCTCCTCCTGCTCTCGTCATTGTGTGGTGCGCAGTAATAGACGCACTCATACGCACACACACAGGCACAATCACAATCACACAAGTGAAGTGACATGTCCCTCCCTGCTGGCTATAAGGGCAGCTGGAGTGGCTGGATGAGATTTCACTGTCTCAGAGAAGAAGGAAAGAAGGGAAGAGGAAAACAAGGGAAGGAGAGGAAGACCCACAGGGTTAGACATTCTGAAATGTTTCCAGATACTCACTTCGGAATACTTTCCTGCAGGGAATCAGGGAATACAATGGAGTTTTGAAAAGATTCTGGCTCATTAAGAGAACTGATTTACGTCGTTTTTTTTTTTTTTTTACTTGATTTCTCTTTAATAATAAGCTGAATGTTTTGTCTAAGTAATAAATAATATTGGCATTAAGAAAGTAGTGAAACAAACAATAATTACATCAAAGACTCAATTAAATACATGCTATCGGAAATCAAAGTTTTCTAAATGTTTTCCAATAATCTTTGCAAAAGAAGTAAACCCTGCGAAATGTTTAATCTTAAAAAAAGTATAATGTCTTGTAAAAATCATTTAACAAATGGTTTAATCGAATTAATTTATGTCACTGACTAGTATCCTTCATGTATTTTCCTGTATTATCATCCTATACAGAATTATGGACATGATATGGACATGATGATATTTGATATGAAAATTATGGTGGCCCTGAAGTGCCAATCACACCAACAAATTCCTTAAAGGAAGAGAATATTGAACATCACAATGACAAAAAAAACAAAACAAATGCTGAAAAAAAACCTTTAGATTTTAAAAATCAAAACAAGATGTCTTAAACTGAAACTCAGTTAAAAAAAAATTACTTTGGGAAGAACTGATAAAAGTAAGTACCATGGGACAATGCTGATTGAATGATGCCGTTTGAGTTTTGACCTTTGAGTTTTTTAAATCTGCTTCATTGTCCGCGTACTTATAAAAGTTTTATGATTAGTATGGAACATATCCAGTTTCACTTCATGTCATATAACTTTTGGTTGAAATGATGGACAAATGTCATCATCCAATCAGCAATGTCCTCAAGTACCTTTTCCAGTTTCTTCTTCTTTTTTTCAACATTTCATTTTAATTTCTGGAAAACACTTCGGATTTCTAAAACGCCTCATTTTATTTTATTTTTTTTTTACTTATGCTGTCCAACAGCTGAGCAATCAGTTATGAGCTGAGAGCCTCTTGTGTTTGACAGATTTTTCTCTTATAATAGGGAGTTCTGAATCTTTGGACACACAGAGTGTATATTTGTATAAACCCCTTTTGTAATTTAGGCTAAACTTTATTTATATTGATTACGTTTGTATCCTTTTTTGTTGGACCAGATGGAAAAGAAGAAGGGGGAAGAAAAGAGAGGGATGTTAGGGGGGGTAAAGGACACAAAAGACGGGGGGAAAAGAGTGGGTTAAAGAAATTGGAGCATGATTACAGGGGGAGGGGGGTAGAATCATAAAACAACAGGCAACAAGATGCTGGAAGTTTATATTCATTACAGTCAGGTGTGAATGATCGTGTAAAATGGGCGGGGCCTGTCCACACACTCAGATGTTACAAACATACCTATTGGCTCCAAGAGTCTTCAAATACAAATCTGTCAACATGAACACAATTCAACTATAGCTCAAACACACACACACCTATGTATACAAACCAACACGTGTAAAGCATTTCGTTCCATCACGTAAACCAAAGGTGAGCCGACACCTGTGCTCAGGTGAATGTCCATATAGGCAGAGGTGGATGATGGAATGTAAAAAAAAAAAAAAAAATTAAAAAGGAGGGAGACTTTCAGGCCATCTCCACACCAGGACCCCTTCCAAAGGAGCAGTAGCAACCCCCATTCCCCCCACACACACCCGTACTGTAGGTTATTATGTAGGGTCAGGGGGCCCAGCGCAGGTCCCCACTCCCTGAGAGCCCCACCACCCCAGACAAGCCGCCTACCACCGCCCAGGAGTTCCAAGTATCCCCCGCCCCAGCCCCGTGTACGAGCCAGGGAGACCCGCTCCCAAGCTCCAGGTAACCGCAGGAGATCCAGGAGAGAGACTGGCAGGGGACAGCCACCCCCACCTAGAGGAGGGTCGATCAAGAGAAGTGGGGGTCCCCGAAGGGTGTTGAGAACATGGCCCGACCAGGCTCTCCCAATGCTGAAATTTTCATTTTCATTTTGTTTTATTGGAGTTTTATTTTGATTTCTGTAATTTTCTTTTAATTTCTGCAAAGTTGTTTTTTTATTATTTGTTTTGCTTTTTTAATTGTCATCGTGACTTTTAAAATGATTTTACATTGAGTGATTTGTCGGTGTGATTTGCACTTCATGGCCACCGTAGAAAACAGCCTCAAACCTAACGATGAAGCTGAGGCATCTTCAGTATGAAAGCTAGAGCAAATCAAACGGAAAAGGAGACGCACACACCCTCATTTACACACATTCATGTATTTTTCTCTGGTGCTTCTTGACAATGACCCCCAGGAGAGACGATGATGTGTGACAGCTGCTCCCTGTTCATATTGATTAAATGACACACAGGATCATTTACAGATTTATCGTTTGACAGAGCTCAATTGCCCGGAGGGAGGTTTGAGGCCTGTTAGCTTTGTTGGCCTGTGGCTTCTGCTCATGACGCTGCTCTAATGTGAACATCATCCTCTATCCCACTGTGAGCCCTCTGGGAGAACGGGATTGCAGACTGTGTTTGTGTTGTTAAGTCGATCAGTAAAAAATTGTACCAGTGCTGGTTTTGATGAACCAGATTAAACAGATTAAAATAGATTAAACTGCAGATTTTGTCAACCAATATATCAACACGGAAGACAAAACATCTATGAGTAAAATGTTGAAAACTAAACACTATATGGCAATTTTGGAATTGTTGTTCAATACAAAACAGTACTGAAAAAAAGGTGAAAGTGATATTAAAATCTTTTGAAAAAGAAGGATGTGGTAAGTGTAAAAAGTACAAACAATGCTTAAGGAAACAGGGACTGCATGCAAGATAGATGTTATGAATGGAAATGAAAATCTGTTTGCAGTAAAGTTTTATGTACAGTGACTTAAGGAGATGGCATTGCTGAATGACAGGACAGAACTCCAAATATGCAACCTTGTGCTACAAAAAGAGCAAAACATGACAGCAAAAGAACAGAAGATTGGATAACTTTTCCCTTTTTTGTGTGTTAGTGTGACTACAGCTTTGACAGCACCAAGACAGTGCAGGAACCTTTTTACGACTGTCGCAGAACCATGTCTTTGGCTCGCTCTGGGTACACGGAGTGCGTGGCCTTGGGAACTAGCCAGGTGAAGCTGTTGAGCACAGATTAAAGAAGAAATGGATCAATCACTTCTATTTCTGGGCGGGTGACTGGCAGTGAGCCTGAGGATACAAACATGGACTATTGATTTTTTAATCTCCTTCTATCAAATCTTTATGAATTGCTCTTCTCAAGGCAAAAGCAAACCCTCCATTGTATGTGGTCCCCATAAATACAATCTCGTCAGCTGCTATTTCTTTAAAACTACCTTACTTTTTAAAAATTTTTGTCCAACTTGAATGCAGAACAATTAACAGAAAGTGCTGAAGGTGGAAGCCTGCAGTCAGTAATGGCCCTCTGGCAGTTCTCTGAAGGACCTATTGGATGCTTAACTGTACTTGAACAAAGTTATTACCCAATAAACATTATTTACTACAGAAATTTACAGTTTTTGAAAAAGTGTCGATTTTAAACATTTAACACTGTTCTAAAAACAAGTTTATGGGAAAGTTTAGTCTTGTTTAAAAAAAACAGAAAAACGTCACATAAGATTTTCTTTATTCTTAACTTGTAAGGCTTTTTAGTGCATTGAAAAACAAACATTTTTCTTTTAATCTGTTACTTTGAAAGATCTGGTACTATCCTACTATGTTTTATTTGAAAAATGTTGTATATTAAAACAAATGTCCCCACAGTTACAAGAGAAACCAATGATACAATGAATGCAAAAGAAAGAACTTGGAAATTAGGGGGGTGGGCACAAGGGACAAACGGTCATTTTAGTAGGTATTCCAAACTTACTTAGTATTTTTACAAATATTTTCAAGCATTATTTTCTTTTAGTTTTTGAAGATTTGGTCTAGAATTATAGCTTGACTTACTTTTTTTACTCTGATCTTTTCATTAAAAAAAAAAATCAAACTAGAAATCATATAAAGCTGCAAATGAAAAAAAAATTTGCTAGCTGTCCTAGTGTGAATGTTTTTCTTTTTTTTTTTTTTTGGCTGTTTATGAAGATGAGAAAAAAATGGGTGAGTTCTATAAAAATGTACAAACAAGCAAACAGACACAAAAAAGGCTTCAGTGTGTTAATAATGAGCAAGGATGTCTATACTTGGAGCAGTGGCCTAATAAGCCTAAATACCAGACTGTGAATAATCTCCCAGTAAACTGTCTACTCATGCAAAACACAGAGGTGCAACAGCAGCAACTCTCGCTTTCTGCCTGCCTGCTGCCCTCCCCCTCCTTCCCCACCAGCATACACCGGTCCCTCTCTCCATCTCCTCTTTCTTTGCTTTAGCTCCTGCTTCGCTCTCCTTCCTCCCACCTCCTCCTCTTCCTCGCTTCTTGTCTCGTCTCAGTAAGTAGGATAAGGCTTGAAAAAGCACTGTCGTCGTGGTAACTGCCACAAGTATTCAGTTTGAAGTTTGAGGAGGTCACTTTGTGGGTCAGAGTGACCCCCCCACCCACCCAACCACACACACAAGCAGATCAACTGATGGTTGACGATGGAGTAGGGGTGTTGAGGAGACCCCCATACAGGGCTCGGCCCTTTTAGGGGATCAGGGAACTGGTATTTTTGGAGGGGCAAGGGTTGTTGTGGGGGCAGAACTTTTTTTTTTTTTTTTCCTAATTCTAGGATTGAAATTAAGCTGATTATGAACCATATCCAGCATTGTTGAATTTAGATTTTTAACACTTCAGTAACCCTAATATTTCCAATTCCTTTTAAGTGGTAATGAGCAGGTGTACGCTTTAACAAAAGCTTATTTATGGTAATAGAATTGAGCTGATCCGCAAAAAGGAGAAGAAATTTGGATCTTTTAGCAAGTTATTGTGGGGTAAATCACAGACATCATGCAGAGTAACCAATAGAGAGCTGGTTTACCTGTATGTGAGTTTTTGATTTACCTGAAAGTGTTTGAACTTTAATCATAAAACACAATATTATTATATTTATATACATTTTTTAAGCTTTCTCCTGCCTTTTCCTCAAAGGTGAATATATTTTTTCTTAATTTCAAAATGTTTTTAAAAAACAAACATTTTAACTCAACTGCCAAAGTGTCTAATAATCTTCAGCAAGTCAGAGAATCTAGTCCAGAACCAGATCTGCACAAACATCCTGTAAAAACAGCCTTTAATTGTCTTTCTGCCAAAGCCCAACGGTTACCAAAGTTCTGTGCTGTTGTCAATGAAACTTTGTTGTCGTCTTGAATGCAGGCCAAATTTTCCCTGCACACAAAAACAACACAGGCAGTGTGCAGACTCACACCTTCAACCCTGGCAGTATTGGACTGAGGTTTTAACCCATCACTCACAGACGACTGCTGCTCATAGCAAACACAGAGGTCCTCCACTGCCACCATACCTTTACTGCAGGTGCAGCACTCACTGTGATGAGTTGTGATGTACAAGTGGGTGGGTAGGTTGTAAAACTCAAGTTTCTGCAATGTTACACAACTATCCACTTACAAATAGTGTCAAAAATACATTTACAATGACTGGAAGATGGTCTCTACTACATGAAACTCATTTACAACATTGATGAATCCTTCATATTCCCAAAAATGACCATTTCCTTTCATGACTTGTAATTTAGTTTTTTCACTCTATCTTGGGTGGTTTCTGATGTAAATGTTTTCAGTCAGTTGGCGGCTGAGGCTCAGCAGGTGGTCTCCCAAATCCGCCGTCACCCCCGGCAACCCCTGTCCAGCCAATCCAAATGCTGCCCCGCTTGCCACAGTGCTTAGTTAGTCCTGACAAGGCTGTTTGTGTGTGTGTGTGTGTGTGTGTGTGTGTGTGTGTGTGCGGGTTTGTGCGTGTGAATGAGAGAAAAAGCTGCAACTCTCAGAGGATGGGGTGTGGACTCGAAGTGGCCATTAAAAGTTTATTAAAAAGTTTTCAACTGTTGAGGGATGTGATCCAAGTATTGCTGAGAATGAAGGCAGCTGAGGATACAAAATGTTCATCCACAGGTACTCACTGAGCTTAGAAGGATGAAGAGGCTTCCCTCAGATTCTAAAACTAGCATTAAACAAAAGAAAATCTCAACTACTTCTTCATTAGCGTCATAGTGTAATAATATGGCTGTAAGCAGGCTCAAATAGTCAAAGAGCATAAGAATTAAATCCTAAAGCGGTTGATTATTTTCATATATGTAGAAACAATTATCAGAACTTTAAAAGCAAATTAAATATTAGGACTGTGGTTATCCAAAGTTTGAAATGGAAAAGAAAAATCATAGTTTTTTTTAGTTTTTTTTCTTTTAAAAGGCATTAGCACTACATTTAAAAGTAGCACTCTATTGTTTAGTACTTTTTCTTGAGGTGGTAAAAGATGGTTTGGTCAACACTGACATTTTTTTGGTTAACAGTTAGCAATTGTTTTTTACTCACTTCATCCACGAGAATGAGAGCCGTTCATGCAAGTTGAGAATGTATTATATATTTATTTTTCTGAACGGCTTCTGTGCGTTTCATTTCAAAGAATAACCAGAATCCAACATGATGGTTATTTTTGCCATTTCCCAGTTCAGTATGGGGTTAGCAGAGCTAGCGTTTCATCAGCATGGTTGCAGATTTATTGATTCGTTTATCATCCTCGAGTCACTGACACAATGAATAAATGGTGGCAGACACCTGAGGAAATCCTACAAAGCGAGTTTTTTGTGGGAGAGAGGAAAAAGGAAAAGAGAAGCAGAGGATGGATGGTGTGAATGGCCGAGCTATCATCAGCTTTGATTGGCTCTAAGTGACTCTGAGTGCTGGGTCCATCCCAACCGTTTTTCAGGGCCCTCTGTAGAGCTTGGATGTGTGTGAGACTTGTGCACATCTATATAGTGTATGTGTTTGTCTTGGAATTTTTGTGTGTTTCTGGATCTGTCTGTGCTCAAAGCAGCACAAACACAAAAAAGGGCATAAAGGAGGATGAGAGGCTCAGGAAAGAACTGTTCAACTCAGCAATGACAGTAAAAACTGTGTTGGCGAGAAGCTGTTATACTCAAGTGTAAAGTGGAAGCTGTGTCCATAGCCCCAAAGATAAAGCAGCCTGCACTATATCTAAGATAATGGAACTTATTTAGCATGTCTTTTTCTGTTTTCTACCCTATTTGAGAACATTTTAAAAACTTTTAACAGCATAGCTAAGAGGCCAAAGCTAGACATTATCTATTTGCATTCAACAAATAAAGCAAACATTTGAGGCAAAAACCATTGACAAAGAAACTATTTCCTTCAAGCTGGTAGGTAGTGTCATCAACACGATTGCCTGACTCCCCCACCTGCTTGAGGGCTGCATGCATACCAAAGGCAGCCCTTCAGGGAAAAGAAAGGCTCTCAGTTAATATTTAACCAGGCTATGTAAAGGCACAGCCAGATAGCTAAGCTTATGAGCAAACAGACTCATACTTGAGGGACGACAGTATTTATGGCAAAACTTAAGATCTGAGGAGGCAGAGAACTAATTAATATGTACTAAAGTGTGAACGAACAGCCTGAACCACTTTGGTGTGTATATACACACACACACTCACTAATATTTGTGGGTTTTTAAACAGTGAATTTGGACCACTGTTAAAGTGAGTTTTGATTTAATGTTAAATGCTAAGGAGTTGTGTAATCAGTTAAAAAAAAGTTTAGAAAAAGCATAATATTGTCAAAAGATAAACACCTTTGTATCTCCAGTACTCACCGATGTTTTGCATGTGTGCTCAAAAGAGACAGCTCTTTCTTTTTTTTTTTGGCCTAGTTGGCATTACTTGTACCATGTGGTTCTGGGTGTGTGTGTATGTATGTGTGCATTTGGTTTTTTGTATAGAAAGTGCTGTGTGCAGTAGGACAGGGATTTGGTGCAATCAGCACAGTGATGTCAGCACATGGAGACAAACAAAGCCAGAATCCAAACCCCCTTTCCCAGCTACCCACAATTCTGCTGGAAGCTGTGGGGGGCCCATCTCTGGGGCTCGCCGGCCGTTGAAACATGCGCACATGTGAACACAAGCTTTCATGCATAGAAACGAAATGAACACGCATGCATTTGCGTTGACGGGTCAGGAGGCACAGTCATGCTTATGTGCTTACTTGCATTTAAAAACTACACAGTTACTCATAAATATCTCAATGTAGTCGTTAGTTTATTAGAATAAATATCAAATATACTTTTTAGAGAGACTCAAACAATTATAAATAAACCAACACTATTTTTGAAGTATTGCAATCAAGATATTTGGAAGATAATGAGACACTTTAGGAGTACAGTCATGTCCTCAGCCTTGCATTGTGTGTCTGCATCGGTTCAGTTACAGCAAAGACAGAGTAGTCAAATCAGAAACACACCTCTGTTTGTATTGGCCTGGCCCTCCGCCACAGTGCATGGGCCTCGCCCGCGTGCTTTGCAAATGGGGGATAACGTTTCTGTTTTTGTGGCGTACTTCATATGAATATACTGTGACTGCAAATGTGAATATGATAATGTGCTTGGATAACAGCTCGTGTGATTTCAAAAACTCATAAAAGTAGAGTAAGGCTGATAGTAGCAGCAAAACGAGATCAGAAATATAAATATTTGTTGTGTTAGTGCACACTAGACTGCTCTGTGGAGATTTTTTTCATCTTTGTATTCACTTTATCACTCTCCTAAGAAGCAGGCCCTTTTTAACATTTGGTTACAGAAGAATAATGTCATTATTTCTTTTCATTATTTTTTTCAGTTGAGCATCACTTGGATTTTTACATCCTAAGCCAATGTTTTTCAGTCTTTTGGGGGCAAACTACACTATTTCTTCAATCAAAATCACAAGGCACATTCATATTCTGTCCTTATTATAGATTTTTTAATGGTTTTTCATATTTCTACTTATTCAGTAGAAAACCAGGGTGTGTTTACCCTGATGGCAAATGCTTTTCAAATCAATATCAATTAGGTAAAATTGTGTAATTTCCCTGGCACATTTGTTGATCTGTCACGGCATAGGTTGAAAACCAGCCTCTCAAGGACACAGTTGTTGAAAATGCTTTCAGGGCTGTCCAACTCCAGGCCTTGAAGGCTGGCCTGCTGCTGGTTTTCCAGAAATCCTGCTTTATATGCTGTTTATTACCTGGATTCTTATTCTTAAGGAGCTTCAATGGCATGCTCGTTGGAAAACATGTAGGGCACCAGTTCTGGAGGCCTGGAAAAGCAAACCAATCAATAAAAAGTGTGCACTTTTTGGAATTATGTATCCATTGTATCTGAAATTCCCCCAATGATACAAATTCTGAATGTGAAAACACCAGTTCATATGAATGAACTTCATGGGTTATTGCCATATCAATAAAAATATCCCCCCAACCCCCCCCACACACTGATCAGCTAGACAGCGTTTCTCGGTGGGGAGGCTGACAGCTCTAATGGAGTTGTAGGAAATCTCAGTCAAACTGCTGTTTGTCTCTGTTCTTCAATGCTTCACTGTCTAAAAGCCAGAGCCGGACTATGTGTGTGTGTGTGTATGTGTGTATATACTGGTGAGTGTTGCGCTTCTTGGTGATGGTGCCGCTCAGTGGAACTAGACATGCTGATCCAAACAAGTTCTCATTGTACTAAAGGGTGAAGAACTAAGTCTTCTTGACCACAACTGAGCAAACATAGTAGTTGTTTGGTGGATGACGGTGATGGTGGGGTGTGTTTGTGAACATGGTTTAGTTTTGGATGAATAAAGGAGTATATGTTTGTGAGATGTGTTTCCTTTAGCCACGGGAAAGAGCAAGATCTTCCCCTGTCCACTGCTCACACTCATATCACTTTTTGCCAAAGTTTCACAACTTTGGTGATATTTTTTGCAAGTAGACTGCAGAGCAAAAGGTGAAAAAAGTTTTGAAGCTCTTTGCTCTGTACTGTACTGGTTGCCTGGAAACACGACCTTGGATCAGGAAACACTGGGAGCTATTGTGGATGTACAAGGATTCACTGAACTCTTGACCTTTTCAGTCTCAAAAGCTTTTTAACTAAGGATGAGTGCATAATAAATTTTTCTCCCATAAGCTCACTCCTTATTTGTTTCACCCAATTAAAAAAAAAAGACATACGTGTGCTATACAATATAAGCTTGCTTTAAAAATAATAAAAGAATTAGAAATAACAGAGTTTTCACCAAAAATAGCTGTGGTTTTGTTTGTTTGTTTGTTTTCTTTTCTGCTAAACGTGAAACCTTTTGATTCTTCCCATCCTTTGTCAATCTATAAACAGAGAGACTCAATTTGATTTGTCAGAGAAAGGAATTTTTAATTAAAAATTCAAACCATTCAAAAGTTTATTAATTTCTAAACAAAAATTTTACAGAGAGGTGTCTGTCACTTTTTAGATGTGAAAATGACTTTTGTGAACATGGTTCACAAAAGCCTCAAGATCAAGCAGAACAGGATGGTGGCTCGCCTGTCACCATGGTAACCTGATATGCCGATAAAGAAACAGGTGCTTCAGCAGTCAAAATATTTGATAAAGCCAGTCTACTCAAGGATCGGGCTTTTTTATCACTCCAATCTGAACTTCACTTATTGTTCTCGTGTCAACCTGAAAAATGCTTGAAAATAATCTAATTCTGACATTTCAGAGAACTGCACCTGTTAGAGTATTAATTTGCATTTATTGGTCCTTGTTTGATTTTCTCTTTCAGTGACGTAACAGGGGAGCAAAAATTCAGACAGGAGCCCCCAGTGATGCAGCAACTGGATGGAAAATGGGATCTGGTAGGCACACATCCTCATAAACACAAACACATGACACAAGCACAAACACACACATGGGCACACACACACAGACACTGGAAATCCCGTAGAGAGAGACAGCAACGCCTTGGAGGGTGCCAGTCATGCCCAGCCTCTGCTGCGCTCCAAATTGAGCGTGGCACAGAGTGTATGAAGTCAGCCGCCTGGAGGAGAGCCAACCATTGTTCCAACAAGCAGCTGGATGGTAATTACTAAAGAGAGAGGGAACGAAGCTCTGCCACCCCGCTACTGTTGCTTCTGCTTCCTCTCATGTGTGTGCGTGTGTCATAAAGGAGAGATTTATGAGATGACATAAGGAGAGGGGAACCCTTTACAGATCCACATACTCAGCTTTAGGAGTCATGGCACCAATTTGGATTTGTCCATGAGATTCTGAGTCCATGTTTATGCTGTCTCTCCATCCAAAAGTGGTCAAATTCTCTGTTTAGAAAAGAAGACATGGATGGAAGTGCGCACTTCAGTTTTATTGGATGTGAACCTGTTTCAAGTTTAGAACTCCAATTAGGAGCAATAAACCTAAAGTATTGTTGATTGGGGCTTTAAAATTGAGACAACCACTGCAATAATATGTTCAAACAGATTTGGACACAGGACTGTCTATTTTATTTTTAATTTCTGCTGGAAGCAAAAACAAGAACACTTTTAGACTTTTCCACAGCAAGATCATCCCTTTTTTCTGCCTGTATCAAGCTACATTCACACCGCCCGCAAAAACAAAACGACCACTTCTGATGAAAAGTCTACAAAAATGTGCGTTTTGGGCTTCCACATTCAAAATTCTCTCGTTCATGCCTCGCTAGGAAGGTTTTTACTATTGTTTATTGGCTCTTCATACTAAATGCGTGGCCATTTTACGTGTTATAAAAGTTAAACCAACTTTGACCAATCAGGGACTGAGATTTGATAGTGACGTATGGATGGCTTCCCTTTTCATGGATGTTCAAATGGACTGACCTTTGATCCAACATTGGCCAGAATAATATGACATGAAGTCTTTCATGTATTGTAAAAGAGCTGTGAAAGAAAATTTCTGGAGCAAGATTCTTGAGATTTGCACCAGCTGTAGTTGGCAGGCGTGTGCTAGTAAACAGTAGAAAAAGAAGAAGCCCCTCCCTGTTTGTCCAGTGTGAACATCATATGCTAAAGACATACTCAAGAACCCACATTTTCTGTGTTTTCTGTGTGTTTATAACTTCAGAGAAAATTTTGTTGTTTAACACTACACAGCAAATTTATTAGGGAAATTTTGCATAATTAGACAGTGAATCTCAAACAAATAATGGAAAAGGCTCTGATGGAGGGAGATTCAAAGAACCTAACTTTAGGAGTATGTGTGTCTTGTTATAGCTAAAAACTGTTTAGAATTAACTAAATTATATGGTTTATTTCTTTGACTCAGTTGGATGTCCTCTTTTTAATTTTAATTTTATTTTTAAAATCAATATAATGAATCTGATGGATGGATGGATGGATGGATGGATGGATGGATGGATTGGATGGATGGATGGATGGATGGATGGATGGATGGATGGATGGATGGATGGATGGATGGATTGGATGGATGGATGGATGGATGGATGGATGGATGGGTATAATGGCTCTCTTACAAAAAGCTACACAATTGAGTTTGGTTTTGTGTCTCTCATTGTCCTTTATTTGGTCAAAGCTGAAGAGCCAAAGAAATGCTTTTAGAAAACAATCACATTTTTCACAAAGTAAAAAGAAAATTAATTTGTAGAGACGTCTTCGTGGTTATGTGGTTTATTACCAGCTCAATTAACAGTACCTTTATTTCTGTAACATTTCTTAACGTCTTTGGGGGTTTCGAGCATGTGCTGACCTCCTTTTTATTGAAAAAGAGCAACACCAGATATAGATAAAGTAATATATGTTGTGCTGGACGAAAATACTTCCAGAATCCGTGGTGCAGTAGAGGGGGAAGGAGAGGAAAGCTCTGCAAACTTCCAGGACTGAGGAATGTGTCAACTTGCTGTCAAGTATGCGCTGCTTTGTGATGAGACCGCAGAGTGTTAGAAACGCGTAAAAGTTGCCTTTTTCACACCTTCTTTTCCTCCCGCCCTCCTTCCTCCTCGTCCTCATCCTCCCCATCCTCCCACCCTCCCCACGCACTCAGTGGCAGCAGTAGCCAGACCAGCGCTGGTGCAGCTGTGACCAGAACAATAGCATTCCTCAGGTTTTAAACGCCTGGCACTTAGATTCCTAACAGTCAAATTCCTGGTGGGGAGAAGTTGGGGGTTGCTACAGGACACCAGGAGCTGTAAGAAGCCTTGTAAGGAGACGTTCAGCTGTAAAACATTGTGTGATTTGGGGCTTTTTTTAAGCCAGCGAGGCATCCTGCTGCTTTGCTGGAGCATCATGTGTTGATGGAGGCACCTTTAAGGTCAACGCGTGAATCTTATGATGTGCCTTTGGCACATGTGGTGCTGAAAACTACACGGATGTGTTGAAAGTGACACATTAGTTTTAAGAGTGTTTAATTAGGTGTTGACAAATGCAACAAACAGGAGGTGCTCCTGTTTTTTTCTTTGCATATTTATTGCCTTTATGTATTCTTAATAAATTCTTTTTAAGTTCTACAAAAAATATATTTTGCCAAAAAAAAAAATAATAATAGGGGGTTGGGAACACCTTTTTAATCTAAAACTGTACATAAAAAAATGAAATGAAGTGGTCCTCCTGTCTTGTGGCTTAAGTGCTTACAGCACTGAGCTGCTAAACTATCACCCAATCTGAAATAACCCCCCAAAAATAACGATTCTCTCATTAAGAGCCCCTGTTTTCACAATTTAAATTTAAATGAATCTAATTTAAAAAACCTCGAGCGCGATGAAGGAGACTCATTTAGAGCCAATCTAAAATTAATGAGGGCATCTGAAGAGAGAGGGAGTGAGAGGAGAGGGGCCCTGTGTGGTTTAACAGATACTGGAGTTAACAGGCTACTGTACTTTAAATACTGGAAAATCCTCATTAATTTTAAAGTTAGGGAAAATATGGTGGAAAATTGCTTTTAATGCTAGTTAAAATACAAGATACGGTCTGAAATCTGAGCTCTCTGCCATCTTTGTGTGGTAAGGTACAAGCATTTGCTTTTGAAATGAAACGTGAATAAAAATGTTGGAGCATCTGTGTAGGATTCTGCTGTGACCTCCTGACAGACTCCGTTATAAATTAAAAGGCCCGCATTGAGCCTCCTGCTGGGAACAACTGTAGATTTGAAGTTTGGATTTCATTTTATACGCTGTCTTTTTCAAACAACACTGCCACTGACAGGTCGTTTAGCAACCTCTCTCCCTTGGCTCCAGCAGATGCCAGCCGGCTCCCACAGTGACTGTTTGGTTTTGCAGGTTTAATTCCCGATGGGTTCGGGTCTAGAGTGATTAGGTTGAGCCCCAAAGGCCAGCGGGCTTGTCAGGTGTCTCCACACATTAGTGTCGTTCTGCTCACACCCTGAGCCGACAGCACAGCGAGGCAGAGGGGGGAAGATGAAGCACTGATCTGGTGTGGTGGAAGACGAACAGGGGTAGGGCTTTTCCCTTTTTGGTGACACTGTTCTTTTTTGTACTTAGATTTACAAAAACATTGTTTTGTAAAACTCAAGTCTTTTAGAAAAAATACAATTTTGTTTTAACTTCTTATCCATTATTTTTTAATATGTTTTCTGTAGTAAGACTATGGTCACATATTTGAAAATGCCAGAGTGCGGTGACCTAAATGCAAGTTTTTCAGTAAATTCAGCAGGTGGCTGCGCTGCATCATATGCAATCAGGAAGTGGCAGTCGCAATTTTACACGCCAAGCGATGGCTGCGGAGGTTTAAAGAAAAAGTTATAATTTTTCTCTAAAAGTTGACATCAGTCAGTTGCCACGCAGGCACATTTAGAGGTTGCAGTGACAGTCCGATGAAAGTTAAGAATAATGTTATTACAAAATCGGGCGACAGCTGGGCAGCCACAGGTCAGTGGCAACTGGAATCGTTGGCCGCCAGCAGCACTGGACAATGGTGGACTGGACGATGTGTAAATGTCTCTAGAAGGCAGATGTCCATATCAAGTGCCACAGGCTGCCCAGTAGCCCAGAGGTATATAAAAATCGGGGCATTCTGCACACCTGACCACGTTGACAATTTTCCAAAAAATTGGGCAGTGGTAAAAATCTTGAAAATTCAGCCGACACCTTCTCTTTGCCTGGTGACAGTTGTATTTGTGACTGTGGCCTAAGACAAGAGGAAAGCTCTCACATAGTTAAAATTTCACTCTGATCATCTTTTGATCTATTTTAAAAGCATTCCCAAAACCATGATTTACATCGAAGGGGTCTTTTGCAAAAAACTTAAACTGTACTAAAAAGTTGAGAAAACTTTTTTCTACCAAGTAAACTTTGAGACATTTAGGGTTGCCCTATTTTGAAAGTTTGATTAACTTGTAAAATCTGTAAATTTGGCTAGTTTCAGACACATATTTGAAAGGAAAGGTAAAAATTCTGAAGAGTGCAGTGAAGCAGGTGAATGCTAACACACATGCTCACACCTCAGCTGAGGGCACACTTTTTCCCCCCCTTTTCTGATGACTCTTGGTTTCAGTTCCTTTCTGCTGGTAAAAGCAACAAACTGGTGGATGCTACCTCAACATTTTGTTTAGCCTTTAACCCTTCGACCAGCTGAGTGTCAACACTGCCGACTTTTCCCTGCTGGACTCAAACAAACTTGCATTGTTTCTGTGCACAAACAACTTCCTGCATGCAGACAAGCTGCTTGTTAGTGTGGGGGGGTTGAAAGGGGAGGGGGGACAACTCATCCTGCACTTCCAAAGAAAAACTCTTCCTGCATTCGACCTCTGACCTCACCCTACCCCACCCAAACCAAGTTTTTTCACAGCATGGTGCAGCAATAGGAGGGAAAGACATGGGGAGAGGGCATCAGGCTTTAGTGTGCGAGCATTGGCAGAGGAGGTGATGTTAGGTTTAGGAGCTGGGGGGGGTTGTATCTTGTAGTGGTGAAATAAAGCATTGAAGATGAAGCGGAGTGAGGAGGGGATGAGGGTACCTGCTGAGAGGGCAGCCAGTACACTCCTCCTCCTTCCTGCTTTACCTCTTCCTTCATCCCTCTCCTCTTCACCCTCCTCCTCGTCCTCTTCTGCCTCAAGCTGTGGGGGTAAAGTACATTACATGCTTGCTAATCAAACCTCCATTACAAGTTTGGGAGGAATGAAGCAAGAATCTGGAGTGTTCTTCTCTCCTTTTACCCCCTTCTCGCTCTTGAAGAGCATGTAATGCGAGAGAATTATCCCTCCAACTACAACATTTAAAAAGTGTAACTGTGACATGGCAGCATTTAAATAAATCCACATTTCTTTCTGTGAAATAAAAACAGAGGCAGCCCTTACACTGTTTGTGACACCACATGCTTATCACATGGCTCTAAAAACCTAAAAAAATATTTCATTGTTATTGAAAAAGACATGGTATTACACGCAGTCTTTTCAGTTAAGTTACTCTAATTAAATAAGATTTATAGCTCAAATAGGAAACAGCATATTTTCAATAAAATAAATACATTTCAATCTAAGAAAAAGAGTCAAACTAATTCTTTATTATTGTTGGGTATACAAATTTATAAATAAAATCAGGTTAATCAAATTGGGTTTATTTGTCATTTTAAACACTAATAGCATGGTCCAAGAACTGAGGTGTGTCCAGATTCTTTGCTCCTGTGATGAAAACTGCATTTGTTATCATGTTGAATACTAAATAACTCAACAAATATATGTTTATGTTTTAACATAGATGTGTGCTAAGCTTAATAAAGTAGAATAAATCAAAATGTTTGAGTTTACATGTGCAACAGCTCCCAACTTAGTAGCCAACAAAACAAGTTCCCCATCACAGGATCATTCCAAGTTTTTTCTTTCTAGGTTCTTCTATTTTAATACCAACTCTATATTTAAAAAAAAAAGTAAAGAGAATTGCAACATAAAAATATAATATTCCAATTTATCATTATTTTTATTTATATTCTTAGAAAACAAAGCAATTTTCTTTATTTTTTTATTATCAGGATCAAAAGGAAAAAGCTTCTTTGAGCCAGCTTAGATTGCTACAGTCAGAAACTGTTAAGTCCTCTTTTTTTGACACATTTTGTTGGACAAAACTGGTACTATCACTGCAGGCTTACAATCTCACTGAAGGAAACACAATTTGAAAATCGATCAGCATAGATAGGCGAAAAAAGTTAAAGTTCACTATACTATTCATATTCCATTTATAGTTTACGTTTTTAGGTTTGTTAAAGGTTTTCCAGGCTTTTTGATCAGACAGTGGCAAAACATGTTTTATAAAATCTAACATTTAACAAAGCTTGGGTCTTTCTCTCTTGAGTACTTTTGTACTTTTAATTATTTTTCCCTCAAGCTTCTCTTCCCTCTCATTTTTTTTGTATAAAATTGGATTAGGAAAACACCTGTATGAGTGGAGATTGTTCTAAGGATTATGGTTAGGGAAGCCCTGAGTCACTACTAATTACCGTCTACCTCTAGCTCACGAGCGCACAGATTCAGTTTTTGTGTTTCACTACACTTATAATGTATGTTGGTAGCTGTGGCTTAATGAAGGCGTTTTTTGATCAAGAATGGGTAAAAATGTGCAAAAATGTTTCTGTTTAGATAACCTTCTTGAAGGAAACGAAGGCATTACTAAATCTATCCTCCTTTAAATGACACCACTATTTATGTTTTTTTTCAGCAGCAGTTTTATTCAATAACACTTAACTACAAGAGAAAAAATGTCATTCTTGTTTCTCTTTGAAATACAGGTGAATTTCCTGTAATCCTCAGTTATTGAACCCCTGTGGAGATAATGGCTTGAATTTGCTTTGGGGTGTAGAGCCAAGTCCCCTGTGGTGTTCTCCCAAGAACATGGGAAACATAAAGTGCGAAGACCTCTGCCTCAATTCATTCTGTGTGACAACATGCAATAGGGTAAACATGTTTTTGGTTGGTATTGCATTGGGTTGCATTTATTCATTTATTTTTTTCATTATATCATGTCCACAGTGATTAAAAAACAAAAATACAATTGTGTAAATATATGATTGGATTAAACAGATTATTTGTTTCAAAGGAATTCCAAGGTTTGTTAAAAATATTTTTAAATATGCTTGGATAAAACACGTATTCTACCATGTTGCGCAAGCTTTAAACCTATGTATCAATAACGTTAGAGTTTATATATTTTTTAATTTATTTACTTAAAATATATTTTTTAATTGTCTTCTAAACTATTTATGATTTGACTATTACCAAAACAAATAAATAAATAAATAATTATTTTTTTCATGTACCATATTTTCCAAACTATAAAGGGCACTTAAAGTAGGGACGTCCCAATCAGAATTTTTTTGTCCCCAATCCAATTCCAAGTCATTTTATGTTGGTACTGATAGTGATACCGAGTCCTAATCTGATACATTTGTAAAATCTTTTAAAATTATGAAAATAAAACAATTTAGAGGGTGATCCAGGATGGTCTCTATTTTATTTTATTCACTTTCTTTTAGATTTTACCACTTAAAAAGAACACTTCTGTGAATTTGCTTGAACAACCAAGTAAAACCAGTGCAAACAGAGTGTTAGCACTCCAGATAAAATGCTGTATTATTGCGCATTATGGTCCCAAGGAAAGATTGAAAAACCTCCTAAAGGCATCAGTTTACACATGAGACATCCTTTTCACATGTAAAAAAAGGGCTTTATTTCCATCATTTACCCTTTGAAAATAACAGTAGACAAAATAATGGTGTGTGCAAAACTTTGGGCGCCCTGCAGAATTTACAGTAAGTACCGCCCGCTTTGGTAAAGCTATGACCTGACAGTGTCATGGATTGTTCACAATCATTGTTTGCAAAGAACAGGTGATTCCAATCTCAAAGTTTTTAAATAATCTGAGTCATCTGACCTTTCCCCAACAATCAGCATCATTGGTTCTTCCAAGCAGTTGTCCAGAACAATAACACTGAAAATAGTTGATGCTCACAAAGCAGCAGAAAGCTATAAACTATATAGCAATGCTTTTTAGATGCCAGTATCCTCTGTTCAGAATATTATATAGAAATGTCAGTCAACAGGAACAGAGGAAGTTAAAGCAAGATCTGGAAGACCAAGAAAAATCTCAGACAGAGCAGCTTGCAGGGTTGTGAAAAAAGCAAGTCAAAACCCATGTTTGATTGCACTTTCCCTCCAGAAAGACCTGGCAAACTCTGGAGTTGTGGTACTTTTTGTGTAAGTTATATTTTTATATTACAGGGTCTAAAACAAAATGCAAGATAATTTGTTGAACTGAATCAAAGGTAAGACTAATCAAAGTCACTTGGATGAGTGGCAAAGCATTTCAAGGAAGAAGATTTTAAGGCCAGTTACCATGACTTAACATTGAGACAACATCACCTGGATGAATGAGAACCATCACCGACTGAAAGAAAGATGCTTTGTGTTTGAAGTGACTGCATGTGGTCAATCAACCTTCTTGAGGGAAAGAATATTTAAAGTAAGGATCAAAATCCCTCTTTCCTGTTTCCCTGTTTCTGAAGCTCAAACAAGTCTGAGAGTGGAACTGGAAACAAGCACATAGCCTCATTACATGATGTAACCTGTATATGGGTCAGTCAATTGACAAAGACGGTGACCTAGAGCCAAGTTGCTGGAAAGGAGGGCAGGATTCAGGAAGCATAATCACTGTGTGATAATTCAGGTGAAGAAGAGAGAAAACTGACAGAGGTGGGGAGATGTTCTCATTCTCACAGTGAAATCTGAGATAGTAATGTCTCTGCTGACTGATGAGTGTGTGTATGTAGTGTGTGCTTGTTTTACTGACATCATGGGGACTTGCACTGTCTTAACACACCATGGAGACTTCTCTTTTTAGGGACATTTTAAGTTTAAAAAATAAAATATTTTTTAAAAGTTAGACTAAAGCTTGTAGTGGTTGCACATAATATTTAAAATTGATTGTAGTGGGAGGAGGGGTTCTTTGGTGTCACATGGACACCAATTTAGAGACACGCCAACCCAGAAAGGTAGTGCATCATGTCATGTGATGGTGACAAAAAGGTGTGGAGATAGGGTTCAAAAGAAAAGACAGAGGAGATGGATGTGAAGCAAAAGAGGGGTGAGACGGTAGCATTTGGGTAAAGAGACACTCTACAGTGATGCAAGGGTGCATGAAAGGGCATCTTATCTTCACTGGCTCATTAGTGTCAGCAGTTTTGCAATTGTTTTCCATCACAGCTTACATTACTTTTGAGGTTCAGGGAAGATAATGTACCAAACAAAGTTAACTGAGTAAAGTTTAATATCTTCAGACTTTGAGCTGTCAGTA
The DNA here is from genome assembly GCA_014656515.1 of Oryzias celebensis. Classification (NCBI taxonomy): domain Eukaryota; kingdom Metazoa; phylum Chordata; class Actinopteri; order Beloniformes; family Adrianichthyidae; genus Oryzias; species Oryzias celebensis. Next base: position 14,009,083 of record BNCR01000004.1, on the reverse strand, counting down.
AGTCCACTCGATGTCACAAAGGTTCTAATCAGATTAAATGCAGATTTCTAGCTAAGTGGCTGAGAAGAAATCAAACACACAGATTTAACAAGAGAACTTAAGATAAAGAAGTAAAACTTGGAACAAACAAAAATTAGTTGATGTGATGACACAAGCAGATACAATATCAACAGTCAAGTGTCATCATCAGCACAAAAACTATACTTATGATTTCTTTCATAGCCTTTTAACATAAGTTTACTGTTCCGGTGTTGCTTTGACATTATTGGATCACAATACTTACAAGGAAGGCAGAGCTAAAATTATTTGACAAATAATCTGATAGTGTTTTGAGAACAGGAGCTACTGATACATAGAAGTTTTTTGTGAAACTTTTATCCTGTACATTAGAAAATTAAAGATATTGAAGATCTATTTCTTTCATTTTCTATTTTACAAAAGAATGTTCATGTATTAAACCCTTGTGTAATCTACTTTGTTCTGACAGTAAATATTAAGGTAACAATCTTTGACTATTTTAACTTTTTATTTAAAAAAAAACAAAACAGAACAAGGATTGTCTACTTAGTTGCAACATCATTTTATAATTGAAGTTGAAACAGGTGCAGTTTTACTTAAAAACTATGACCAGCGTTGCTTCAAGTCCTCGGGTAATGAGATGAGAGGGGGAGGAAGTAAGTGATGGACAGTTAGTAGGAGCGAAAGGAGAATGGGGGGTGGAAGGATGGAAGAAACTTCCCATGCTGGCCTCCCAGTGTGGCTACGTAATGAGGGCAAGGGACACACATACACACACACAAAGCACACACTTCCAGACACACACTTGGGCCGAGCATGGCCCACGGCTGATTAGCGGCACACAAAGGCCCCAAACAGAAGTAGCAGAGGGCACACAATGGGAGCAGGGCCTCAAGGCGTGGTTTGCTTCTGCCCTAAGGGAGGGGCAAGAGAGGCAGAGTGACAGCATGAAAAAAAGAGAGAGATCCCACTGAGTTGGACAGGGAAACCAAATAGAGGTTAGGGGAGGAGGATGGGGTCTGGACAGGATAGAAAAGTGACAGAACCAGAGAGGAGTTTTCATTTTTTTTTTTTTTTTTGTCTGATAAAGATATTTTGGGTCTCTTAGTTCCACTTGCAGAGACTCCAGCAAACAAGCATTTCAGGGAAAAGTTCAAATATGGTAGAGTCTACAGCTGAGCTATTAAGTATTATAAATTGATCCTAAATTAATCTTTACCTTAAATTACAGGATGTTATGACAACAGAAATTTAAATAAAAAAAGTTTTAACTTTGTGAAATGAGCTAATTTATAATGAGATTACTAAGAGTAGATTTCCTAAGAACTCTTAACTTAAGGGGAAATATGTGTTTATAATCAGGCAACAGTTACTCAGCATAAATATAAACAGATGTTTAATGATTTAATTCATTCCAATGATTTAATATGAGGCCCAGAAAGATTGTGATCACCAAGAACAATCCAAATAGAACACGAGCTCAGGATCAAAGATGAACTGGAACTTGAGCTGCTGGAATATGAGTCGCAGGCAGACATCACTGTGGACTTGGAAACTTCCTTTAAAAGCACAGAAGACTGTAGCGAGGGTTTAGCTTAAATGTTCAACAATCATCAACACAGACTTAAAAAAGGTGTCTTCAGAACAAAGTAAGTAAAACAATCTCAAACAAAGTCTGATCAAAGAACAAAACAAAAGAATGTGTCACAGAGAGCTTTTATAACACTCAGTTCTTTTTAAGAATATAATGTATAAGCACAGATATGAACAACATTACCTCAGACATTGTTAGAGATTTCAATTATAGGAAGTTTTGAGATCACCTGAAATCTTCTTTGCGTAGATTAGTCTGTACACATTCCTATAGAGGATGAACACTGTATGGCAGTGACTAATGAACATGGCCTTTTTTTCAAAGAGGAAAAGTGACCGCTATAATCTCAGCTGTTCAATTAGCTGTGCTGACCAGAATGCCACCTTCACTTCATTAGCAAGAAAGAATGCAATGAAATTAACCTTCTATATCGTTCTCTTCATTTTTTACACAATCTTTGAAAAATGTGTAGTGCCTAAAATAAACATAACTGCAACTGATGGTACCCTGCATCATTTAAGACATGTTTTTGCTCTCAATTTTTAAACTGTATTTACAAACAAAGACAAAAACAAATAAAAGGATATTTTAAAAAATTGAAAGGGTGTGCCTCTAAACCCACAAAGACAATTTAGCCCCATTGCTTTTTCCTACCGTTAGTCCAATTATGTGATACTATTTAAACGCACTCCAGCTGACACACACTCACACACATTAATGGTCCTTAACAGTGGAAGGGCCTCTGAAATAAGTCATGCAGTAATTGTCTTTGATAAATCATAAAAGGAGCCCATCTGAGAAAAGTTAGCTGTAGTAAAATGATAAATTAGACAATTATGAAAAAAAAATCTCTGTCCTTTAATTTGCTATATACAATCCAGAGAGAAGTCTTTTAAGCTGTGGTGATTTGATGAGATGTTCACACATTAATCATTTTCTCCCAAGTTAAGTTAAGGCACAAGCTTCTGAAATCTCTCTAATATTAGAAGTCTGGAGAGACTTTAGCTCATGGAGTCAGTTGTTGTCATATCTAGACTTTAACAACTGCTTTTAAACCACTTAACTGTCTCAACTTGCTTCAAATTCACACTAAAAGCTTTTATAATATTAACTTGTGATATATTCACATTTAGATTCAGAGATCAAACTACATACCAATACAGTTATATGCAGTGCATTAACATACTGACTTTATCCTTTAGTATTGGAGACACTTCCGTAAAGTTTCCATAATGGTCCATTTTCATTATGGTAAAAAAAAAAGTTCTATAATAGAACCACAAGCTGATAATAAGATATATAACACTGACCCTAACTTCACTCACTAAAACATTCTGTTCTGAATAAATGTAAATATAAGAACAAAAAGAAAAGTTATTGCTTTTTTTGCTTAATTTCTGAAATTCTACTCAGCATGTTCAGTATTTCTCTCTCACACACACCCCCACCATCTCCTTTTTGCCTTACAAAAGTGGCAACTCCATGTGCTTTCAAACTTTTTTTTAAATTTTACTTGTGTAAGACAAGTTTGCTAAAATTCTGACTACAGGAAAACCCTAACTTAAAAACATATAGCATTCTATTATTATGTCATTTCCCATGAGTCTTAAAGCAAATCAGTGAGTTGTCATGGTAATCTGTCAACAAGGACCCTTTATATATCATGCCATTTTTCACTTTTAGAAAGGAAAACACACAAAGCCATCCTGAATGCTCCTACTCAAATTTAGATTATAAGGCTAAATTATTAGTGTCACTTTAAAATAAACAAGGCCTCTTCTTTATGATGGTGATTTTTTTAAGTACACAAAGAATTCAATGTTATTTATTCATACCAATTGGCAATACACAGCTTAGCTTCAATCGTATTTCATTAACCCTTTTTTTGTTAATCTTTGTATACAAGTTCAGTTTTTTCTATTTTTGATTCTTTACGTTTTAACCTGTCTTTGAGATCGATTGATTTGTGATTTGGTTTCTTTGAAATTTAATTCAGTTAGTTGTTCTTGTCTTGCTTTTTTGTCTCTTGTGCAGCCAATTATCTGTACCAGGATTCAGTTTTATGGACGTCATCTATTCCTCATTATCTATTTAGTATGTATTTTGTCTCACCCATGATGGTGCCAGTGTTTCTGGTAAAGCCTATTGGTTATTTCCTGGTTAGCTCATTTTACCTGGGCAAATATTAGAAATGTCTGTTTGGTTTAGGCTGTCCATTACCCAGAATCAGTGGCATTATTATGTGATCAATTAAAATGGCTTGAGTGTCACTTAATACAGTCACTCAGAGTTTTCCACCATAAACTGCAGGCTCTCCGATCTGGTGTCATGTGGATGGAAATTTCGCTCAGCAAGCATCAAACATCAAGCCTTTCTTTGTCACCAAGATCACATTAACTCTCTGAGGCCCAAATTTGAAATGTTATGCCTCTTGAAGTCACACCCTTTTCTGGCTCTTCCAGGTGAGGCATGCATGATCTGCAACCACAAAACGGGGAAAAAAGAAAAATCGGATGGCCTGCTGCCTTGTGTAAATTCAGTGGGACCTTGTCTGTTTGTGTGAGTGGTGGGTGCTTCTGTGTAAAATAACATGGAAAAGGTGATTTTCCAGCATAGTGAGGTTTCCACAGTCTGTGCCCCCAGGCAGCAGCACAGCCATGATTGAATTTTGTGCATGGGGGTATGTGTATGTGGTTTTTACTTAACTGAAAGCCTTCATCCTTACGTGGCACCTCCATCAGCGTGTCATGTTATTCTCAGAGGTTAATTGAATTTAGAATTCATTATTTTCCAACACACAGCAAGTGAAACCCAGTATATTAACTGTTTTGACAAATGTCTTTTAAAACAAAATGTTACTAATTATTCATAAGAGCTTGACTTCTTGGAAGGTGGAAAATATACATTTTACCCAAATGAAGGGGTTGCAGCTGTCCCTGTTTCAACATCTCACATTAAGAGTGTTTCTCTTTCTTCCTGTAGGTGATGCTGATGACATAATATGAGACCAACTCAACAGACAAAAAGACAGATCCATTAAAAGGAAACAAAATACTTTCTGTCAGAGGTAACAAGGATTACGAATTGAAAAAAACTGGATTAACCTTGATGAATGAGGAGAAGAGACTCTGGATAATTAACAGAAAAAATGCAGATGTTTTTAAAAAAAGACTTCAATTTTTCTCCAATTTTGTTTTATTTTTGAATTTAACAGTGCATTCTTTGTGTTACAATGTTGTATTTTCTTGCCATATTTGAATTAACTGGAAGTGCGAATGTAGCTAAAATTGCTGTACCTATGTATTTAACTGTCTTCAGTATTCGCTGTGTGAGAACAGGGGTTTCTATTATTGGTCTATGAGGTGTCTTGAGGTGTCTTTTCCTTCAATGTCTCCTCAAACAATGACAAACCTCGCATCTATAGAAATTAAAGATAATGAAAAAAGACTGATGTCTTTATTTGCCATGAGAATTTAATTTTTTTAATGTATGCATGTTCACTGATTATAGATTCAGAGGATTTTAGCATTTTTAAGTTCATTGAAAAACTACCTGTTTACTCAAAATTATAAAATTATAAATATAAATATAGACATGTTTAAATAATACAGAGTCACATGTCACATTCATTGCTATTTTTTATTTTGTTAAAAAGAAATCTTAACTTGCCACCATTTAAGTGTATTTTTTTTTTTTTTTACAATATTATAAATGTGATCAAGTAATCACTTTTGAGGTTAATGTCTTTTGACAGGACAGCTATTCCTAAGCTTTAGGCTTCGCACTTTTATCTTTATTGTGAAATAAGACGCCCTTTTAAAGATAACTTTTTTGTAAAGTTTTTGCAGGGTCAGCAAAGTTACGTTTCATCACTCATTAAGAAACTTTTCTCTGAGTCTGTACAACTGAACATGTATTTTGATGTGTCTCAAATGTGATTTTATTTTCCAGTTTATTTTTTTCTTTTTTGTGGCTCCTATACTGTAACACTCTAGTTCAATAAAGATTCTGAAGAAAATTGAAAACAAAATCATTAAGTATTCAATTTTTTTATATTTGCTGTGAAAATGCTTTCAACACTTTTTACACATACGTACACTCAAACACAAAACCTCTTCAGCAGAGAAGAGCCATCGGCTATCTATTTAGCTGAGTGTAAATGATCTCATGGCTATGGTCATAACTCACAGTCATACAGGGAGCCTGAGGAAGCTGACACCCACTGCAAGTGTGTGTGTGTGTGCTATTTTACACTCTTCATGTCACTTCTGTCTCTTCCTCCACTTCATCTTCCATGCCTCGGGTGATGAAACTGGCTCAGTTACATCAGACCAAACAACCCTTGCCCCAGCCCATCTTTAGCCTTCTCTCTTCTACACACACACGTGCACATACAAGTGTTTGCCCACATTCTAGAACCACATCTGTGTGTTTAACCTTATTGATTAAGTGCTTTCTATTGATACAAATCAGGATGATCCATCACTGATGACTCTGTTTAGGAGGCGGACATAAGTTGATAGTGATGGATGTCAGATTAATCAGTAAACAGAGAACTAAAGAGCATTGAAACACACACATACAAAAACACACATGCTGTTGGTGCCACAGTTAAAGTAAAACCACTTTAAAGAGGCACAAATAATTTACACGCATAGAACGTATTGTTAAATTTAAGAAATTATTTACAATGTATTATGTAATATTGCTTGAACATTTTATTTATTTTATTTTTTTACAATAAGGGCGATTTTTTTTTTTAATTGGAAGATAGATACATTTTTGGCAAATATTTAGTGAATGAAAACCGCAGTCATTGTTTGGCCTAAAAATAAAAACAAAATATTAGGATTTGGAGAAAAATCTTCAAAAAAGCAACAGAATTTTCTGTCCTCAGAGAGTAGATAGATGTTTGTTACAATCCTGTGGGGAAAAAAAATCACAGAGAAATTTTAAAATAAGATGTAAAAATAGTTAATAATTATAAAGAACTCAACAGGTCCAGAAAACAAAAAACAAAATCTCTGCACATACTAACATATTTGCAGTATATAACAATATTGTATTGAGATATCACAAAGCATCCTTCCTTCTTAATGTTCCAATAGCTGTTTCTTTCTCTTGTTTAAGGTGTGTCACGTGTGCTAAAACAGTTTTCATTTCTGAACAAGTGTTAGAAAGCACCTCTTTCTTATGCATCTGAGCTAATAAATCGCTACTGAGCATGTAAATGGAGCATCAAATAAATTTAAAAAATCTAAAACTCATCATCACAGGAAAGGGAATCAGTTTGAAGTGTTTAACAAATCAAGACAGTGCAGAATAATCCAAATCCACTTGTGACATTTAAGATGACTTAAGACAAATTATTTTCAGATTTAGCTGAAGCTGTTGTGACTCAGATTGCATAAGACTTTTATAGTTCCTGTAATTGTTCTCAGTCCAGTCAATGGACCAGTGGAGTGATGGGATGATCCAATATGTGAGAGTGTTCGAAAAAGAATTTGCCGGTGCCCAGTGCATCCTTTGTGTTGCTGGAATTAACCATGACTTGTCACGTGTAACCGGCTAACCTCCAACCCCATTCAGGAAACATCCCCTGTGTGTGTGCACATGCGTGTGCGAAAAAGGGAAGAAGGTTAAGCTGTCAAAAACATAAACAAACTCATTGTTCTCAATGGAAAAACACGAAAGCCCTCAACCTTTTCAAACAGTTTCGTGTGGTTTAACCTGGATCCTGCTTGCTGATGTTGGTGGGCAACTCTGATGACACAGCAGTTTTTGAGTTCATCTTGAACAAATTTAGTTATGTCAAATCCTGTTCTGCACTTAAAACATAGCATGATCTGGTAAGAAAGTTTAAAAGCACTTTTTTGGTTTTTAAAACCAAACATTTTCCAAATGAAAATAATTGTTTCGCTATATATATATATATATATAGATATATAGATATATCTATATATCTATATATCGATATATCTATATATCTATATACATAGATATATAGATACATGTATAACGTTATATAAATTCCCGTTTAAATTCCCCAATAATCAGAATGCTTTTGCATCTGCTGGGATTTTTTTTTAAAAGTAAATTAAGACACACCTTTTTAACTTGGTATTTAAATAATTTATTTATTCATCTTGTTTGTTTTTGCTTTCAAGTATTTTAAGGTTATGTTTGACTTTTTTCCTTTCTGTCTTTTAATCTTTACAGTGCCTCAAAGTATTAGCCACAGTGTTTCCCCATTTTTCTTCTTTTTTTGTTGCTCTTCCATTTTTAATCTATTAGATTTTTATGAGTTTTTTAAAATTGTATTTAACTAATGTGGTCTTTTACGTCAAGCACCTTTAGTTTTACAGCATGTTGATTGAATTTTTTTTTTTTTTTTTTTTTTTTTTAAATAAAGGGATTGATTTAATAAAAGTAGTTTTCTTCTCTGTTTGAATTTGTTTTTGGACAAACTTCCCAAGAGTCAATATATTAAAACATTTCCTTTTTTAAAACAAATCTTTGTTGCTGTCTCTATGGAGAATTAGGTTTCAGTTGACTTCTGATGTCATAAAAAGCAGAAAAGGGCAGCACTTCATCTCTGTTTACTGTAATCACACCAATGTCTCAGATCCTTGAAGTCTTTTGTAGCACTTACAAGAAAAAACAAACATTGAAACATATTAGCCTGACAGGTACAAGTACTTTTGACCACTTTCATGTGTTCTAGTCTCTAGTTTCTAAAATATGTGAACAGTTGTTTTAGCCCCCCCCCCCCCCCCCCCCCAATAAATAAATAAATAATCCGTTTGTAACAAGTGATAGTATACAGTAAGCAGACAAGCCAGAGAAAGCAGCTCCAAAGTGGCTGTTTTTTTTCTGGCTTAAACTCTCCATTAGTTGAACTGTCCTTAGGCAACAAACTGAAACCCAACATTGTTCATCACTGTGTGATAGAAGATAAAAAACAAAAAGAGCCTTTATCACATTTAGGGCCACACACGCAGACTGGAAAAAAAAAACAAAAAAAAAACACGAAAGGTATTTGGAGAAGAAATCTGCTGTTGAATCTTTACTGCTGCACTGAACCTCTGCAGGATAATGGTTTGAAGGGTTAATAGACAAACACTACCAAACATTATGTATTCAATCAGTCAAAGAAGTTCATAACTTCATCTCCTGAGCCTTTTTAATAGATGTAAATCTAATATTTAGTTATTTTTTAGTTTTGTTTGTCTCAGTCTTATGCTGCTGACTTTGTAATGTTTGCAGTTGGAGCAGCTCATGATTCACTCGATCCTGCTGATACAAAACAAGCCCAAACCAAAATACCTTCACCCCTGTGACTAAAATAGATGATTATGTTAATACATTGTGACTTTTTCACATAACGTGGGTTTTTTTTCAACCTTTTTTTGGGAAAAGATACATTTTTTTTCTTGACAAAAATAACAAGGTACACCAGCAACCAACATCGTAACTGAGAAACTTTGTTGTCTGTATTTAGAATGTACAAGTCCCTCCAAAATCTTGCATGCATTTTTTGTAATAGTTTTATTTATTCATTTATTGTCTAAAATTTAAACTGTCAAAAATGTAACATTGGCAAAAATGTTTTATTTATAATTGGGCCACCACCTCAGTGGAGGAGCGTTTGCCTTGAGACTGTAAGACTGTGAGTTCAAATCTTGGATGGGTCATAGTAAAGACTCAACACTCAGCATTAGAGGTTGGACTGGGGGGTTAAACCACCCAATCACAAGCATAGCTTTATCTGTATCACTCTCCCAGGTCATAAGCGGAAAACAAATTTCACACACCTAGGTGTCTGACAAATAATGAGACATCAACTTTTTTAACTTAACCTTAATTCTGTCTTTTCTTTATTTTGTTTATAACTTTTATTTAAACGTCTATTCAATGGCGCACCCAGTCATCTGTCCAAACTGTTTCACTTTAGTGTGGTGTATTTAAAGCTACTCGTCCTGTTTTCTTCCTAAAAATATTCCAGATAAGCAGTTCCATTGATTTTTTTAACAGTGCTGTCATGGACTTAATCTAAAAAGATGGTGATTGATATTCAAGCAGTTGATCTTATCTTAGAGATACAAAAATATTTTTTCCCAGATTCATACAGTTTGATATTTACATTTTCACTTTTTAATGTCAAACTAAATCCATTCTACTATTTGTTGTATGTTTTTTTGTCTTTTTACCACAGTCTCAAGCCTCTTCTCATCTCTGACTGTGTCCTTCTTCATTTTCCCCCTCAGTGATAATGAACAGAGTCCTAATTAAGTTCATGCTGAACCTTGGTGATGGCATTGATTGCCACTAAAGCAAATAACAATACATTCTCAGTGTTAGGACAGCAGACAAGAGGCTTTTCTCCTATGTGAAACAAGAATCAACTCAGTCATGTCTCTCTTTTCTGTTTCTTCTTTCATTGCCAAGAGTCTCCAGCATCTGCACATTTTCATGTCTTTAATTAACATCACAATGTCTGTTTTTGAATGTTTATAATGTAGTATACTATATATATATATTACTTAGGGTAGAATATTGATTGACTGTGTTGCTACTTTTATCAATGTGATTTAAGTGTCTGGAAACACTTTTTAACTATTGTAAAATGTAAAAATAATTGTACATTTTTTTTTATTTGAAATAAAACAGAAAACAGCTTTAATTTTGTTTTTCTATTGTGGGAAAAAATATTAGCTGTGACACCACAAAGTCTGCATATGCATGTTGCAGTCAGCCGGACTAAACATGTATCAATACTCTACAATCAGTGTAGTTAAAATGTGTTTTTACCATTGCAATACTATGAAAAGTTATTTACCAAAACATATGAACATCAAATAATAAGCACTGAATAAAATGAGTGTCTTACATTCAAAGGAACCACCTATTACAATGAAACCTCCATGGAAGAAGAACCAAAGTTGAAACCTACCAGTAAAAAAAAAACCTTACTGAACTAAACATGTGAAGTTTTTATAAGGTGCTAAAGGTTTTTGCGAACATTAGAAAATTAAGTCTTGACTCAGAACTCACATGGATGTAAATTGCAAAGACAGTATGGGATTGACCATATACATTTTTGAGGATCGTGTGGTGTTGAAGAAACGATCTTCCTCAACAACATGTGGAACAACGCATAGGAGATGATGGATAGAAGCTGGACCTGCAAATCTGAAAAGCTCACAAACGCAGACACGGAAATAATATCTGATACTTGTGCTGCGAGACAGCCTCTTCACCAGAGCACAGGGGTTTAACAGCAGCCGCACAGATTATTGTTAGCGCTCAAGATTATTTCTTTGTTGTCTTGAGGAGAAAGTTTAATCACCTTGAAAGAGATCCCCTTTGCCATTGACCACTGACCGGCTGGAGGCTATGTGTGTGGCTGCACAAGGATATGTGTGTTGTTCAATCTATTAGAGCATGAAGAACAGAGAGTTTGCAGATTAGAGGAAGCTCAAGGGATTAAGGTCATTTCCTGTGTTCAAGCTCTAAATTAGCCCTGTCACACCATGGAGAAAAACATAAAGTATGACCACCCTACAAAACCAAATCTACAGAACTTTGCTTTCAAAGAGTTTCATCCACAAAACTGAGTTTAATGGATTTTACATAATTTTCAATTCATTCTTAAAGGTGCATGTTTTTGCATTTAAAATGTTGTAATAGCAAGTTCCACTCACAGTTTTTTTGCTTGTCTGCCCACAATACCCACTGCTTAGCACTCTGCTGTTGTTCTCCTAACCAGCTTGAATCCAGCTTTCACTACCAGTTCTTCCTCTGTGCATATGAACCTATAGATTTCTGCCTCTTCTTCATCACTTTTTGTTTGACCTTAGGGTTATTTTGCACTAGAATGTTTTTCTTCTTTTTACTGTTTCAAGAATTATTCTAGCTTTTAAAGAAGAAAATGATGCACGTAAGTGTAATGGGGAAAACTCTTTCTTTTAATCTACCATCTGAGAATGGCCAATTTCTTACAGTCTTGGGTCCAGAATTTAAACTCCTAAGGTAAGCAATGTAAAGGTTCATAATCAGTTTCCTCTTAACAAAGTCAGTAGTTTTAAATATTGTTAATTTTCCAAATGAAATGAACATTCAGAACAACACCTCTATGATGCATAATCTCTCTATTTGTACATTTATCAGACTCTTGCAGTTGAGCTTGTTTTTACAAATGATACACAAATGTGTAAATGGTGGAGACAATCAAAGGTTGTATTCCTTGTTAGATGAAAACTCATTTGAATGCAAGTTGTATTGGTTACATGCTCATCAGAAAATGCTGCCTTGAATGATAAAAGTTGCAACGAATTGCAGTTATAATAGAGTTAAAATTTTAACATGCAAGAAATGTTTATTACTACTCTATTTTTGCACCATAACTTTCCCCAGAAAGTCTGTAGTATTTCTGCACGAGTGCTTCTCCAACTCCAGATCACTCATTTTATTTTAGGTAATGGACAAATGCTTATGTCTTAGTGCAAACCCAGTTTGATCATAATTAATTTATATGCTTTATATTTTTCAGAACACTCGGCTATGTGGCTATTTTCACCCAACTTTAGACTCCAGTCCGTGTTTTTGTAAACTTGTGTGACAAGTAATGAAGCGGGTGGCTCAGAACACACCCCTGTGGTATCCCAATAAAAAGGAACAGTCATAAGATGCTTGTTTTTCATTTTGCCTCCTCCTTGTAGGTGATGTCACAGTAAATTGCCCCGCATTTCACATGTGATTTGGCTTCAGTTTAATGACGGTTGCCGTTCCTGATCTGACTGACACATGGCACTGGGAAGCGCTCCATGTGGTTACAGTAACTTGGAGCATCTGGTTGTTTCAAGTCTACAAGGACTAACCAGGGCCATCCCTGCTTAGGTTGTGGCTTTAGATAAAATTGGGCGTGTCCAGGGGGCCACAACTGTGCTCCAGTGTGGAGGACAAGTTGCTGCCAATCCTTCCACTCGTTATACACAGAGCAGCACAAATCCATGAAGTGACTTAAAGCCAAAATGGGGTTTCAAAGTTTGTCACCAGTTTCATCACCCCACAAGGTGAATGACCACTTGATTGTCGGCGTACATCAAACTTATGCTCTTGTGTTTGATGCTAGTGGTCTGCAAACCTTTTGAAGTTTTTGGTTCCACCTTTTCTCTATTTGTTCATGAAAAAAATCTTGACTACAGACTTCCACCTCTGAAAATCGCGAAAATGTTTGCATCATCCTGACTCAGAACAGCTGTGAATGGAGCATATGTTTGTGTTCTGGAATCTTGAATAAACATAGTTCATTGTTTTCCCCTTGTCCATTATTATTTTTGTGAATTAGAGATGTGACGTTCACGAACGAATCAAATCTTTTGAATGACTCATGAACATGAACAATGGAAATCAACTGGAAACTGTTCTTTATTTCGTTCTTTTTTTCTCCCTCTCCTGAGGTTTATATGTCCACACAAAAATTCAAACAAGCTCATCATTCTAACTTCAGATGCAAATATCACAAGAAAACTGGATTCACGGGAGTACCTCCATTAAAAAAGGAAGAGGACAGAGCCTTAAAGTCGCGGTCAAGAGGCGAGGGGGAGGGGGCTCAGTCGTCGTTCTGGAGTTGTGGTCATGAGTTTGGATTGTTCTGTTCTTGTGTTAAAGTGTTTCACCAGCGGCTTTTGCATGGAGCTTCAATGTAGCCTGATTTGCTTCCTTTTGTTCTTAATGAACGTCTCTTTGAAATGAACTGATCCAAAAGATCCACCTCCCTAAAAGGAGCCATAAATACCATTGTGAATTCACCAAATGTTGTTTTTTTTTCTATGCCACATCTTTTTTTTGAGAGTTTTATTTGTTTTATTTATTTTTTGCTCAAACCATTTGTCCTTATGGGTACCATGTGAAATATCATTAAAAGGATGGACCTCAGTTGCAGGTTGTTATTGCATAAGAGCTGTGCAAGAGTGTCCAAAGTAATTCGGCAGAGAAGTAAAGAACAAGAAAGACACAAAGGAGTCAGGGGTAAGTTTCAAGCATTGGTGTCTTGTTTCAGAGTTTGGTTACTCTTTCTGTTGACTTGCTTTGACAGTGTGCTTCAGGATTTGATATTAACAAAAATTAGAAAGCTCTTGTTACATTTACTAAATCTTTAATTTGAACAAAATTACTTGGTATCGATCGACCCAAAGAAAAACTGCATCTAAGACATGTGGCACAAAGAGGAAAAAAGCTTAAAAAAATGTTATATCTTTCATTTTGAAACAGATCATTTGTTGTACTGCACAGCTTGAAGAGATCCGACCCAGCCAACAAAGGTCAGGCTTTTCGTACCAGCCTCTGTTGTTCTGCCTTGTCATGACTTTGCTGTTTTAATCAGTTTATTTTATCTTCTGTCTCGGTTAGCTCCCTCTGTACCATTTTTGTCGTGAAATATCTGTTCTTTCTTCTCAGTATTCTCACTCTGTCTTTTCTGCTCTCTTCTCCTCCAAAAGCTCTTTGTTGGTTGATTAGTGGCCTCTTTCACTTGCGTACACACTCTAAACAGTCTTGTTTGTTGTGTGATATATTTTTAGACGGGTGCAGACAAACAACGTTGCATTGAGTAGTTTAAACTACAATGGTATTATTCATGTGCAAGGGAGAGAAACTCATACACTTGTGACATATCTATTATACATAGGCGCATGTGTGAGTATTTTGTTGTGTTGAAGATCTACATTCACTACTGTTTCCCAAAACCCAAATGAACAGCCATATATGTATATATTTTGTAAAAACAGCTCCCTTCTGTGGCCTGTTAGGGACTGTCACCACCACTCTGCAGCTCCCACCCACAAGCAGTGCCATCTGACTCTGTCAAAATGAAAGGAAAATTGAACAAATTCGATGAAACATTTGCGATGCAGCTTCAGCTTTTTATGAATTCCACACTCTGAAAATAGAGACCCCCAGCCCACCCCCCACACATCACAACTCTGGTTCTCTTAAAGTGAATCAGAGTTCATTTCCCCTGATTATCCAGAACAAAATGTAAGTTTCAATGCCTCTTTTGAGGCGGTCTCAGTTCATTTCCAATCGGACTGAGCTCTGGTTCACTTTGAGTTTCGTCAGTCTGAATAGGCTCTGTGCTCGGAGCGGAGCAAATGGACCAAAACAGCCACCGTAGCCGGGCATTATGGAATGTAAACCAAGTGGGAAGGAAGCAAATGATGAGCCGCGAACTAATGTACAGCAACGATGAGACAGCAACTTACTGTAATTTGGTCGGATGAATGCAGGCTGATTAAAACAACTTTTAACGTGTCACACATTGCTTCTCACGCTGTTTTCCCAACAATCTACATATCATAAACATTATCAGCGTACTTTCATAGCTGTTCCCTCCTCAGCAATCACCTTGCAGCATGTCTCTGCTGTACCAAAGTAGCAAGTAAAAAGTGTAGTACTTGATGTTGATACAGACATTCAAATTGTTCAGTAAAAGATAAAATATCATTAAGTTAACTAGTCTGACAACAACTGCAAAGCTTAGCACTTCTATCATTCCTTCCTTTTTTGCTTTCCCCCAACCTCGTAATTCCTGGCCAATGACTAAAGAGATCTATCGTCAATTTTTTTTTTTTTTTTTTTTTTTTTTACAAGCTTTGATTCTAAACTGAAATGTTCGTTTGACAGCAGTCTGATCTGGACGGACCAACAGACTTTACCAGTCTGAACACACTCCTAAAGACCCACTCCGATGAAAATC
The DNA here is from genome assembly GCA_014656515.1 of Oryzias celebensis. NCBI lineage: Eukaryota > Metazoa > Chordata > Actinopteri > Beloniformes > Adrianichthyidae > Oryzias > Oryzias celebensis. The sequence continues at coordinate 13,993,712 of BNCR01000004.1, read as the reverse complement.
ATGCTTTTAATATGTTCTTGTGGCATTTTTTTCCCATGATTGTGCACATATAAAAAGAAAATAAAGCTATCCTATAGATGGCTTAGTTGGTTGGGTGTAGGACTGGCGTGCAGGAAACCTGGGTTGCTTCCCATGTGGCACAATGAGCTTAATCCAGTGTGGGTCTTTAGCCAAGACTCTTCACACTGCCACAAGGCTCAAGTCTAGGTCTCCCTGTACCGGTCCCCAGCCTGGAGAAAATATAGGGTCGTGTCAAGAAGGGCATCCGATGTAAAACTCTCTGCCAAACCCCCCATACTAATCTTTGAAAGCTGTTTGAAAGCACAACTCCTGATGTGATGTGCCGTTTGAGTTAGACAAATCTATGTATTTTAAATAACTGTGCTTGAATTGACATTTTTAGGGTTTATGCAAATCAGTTTCTAGCTAATAGATAAAAAAAATACTTTAATAACCTGATCTCTTCAATTTAGTAATCTAATCAATTATCATAGGCATTTCTAGTTTTGTGGATTTCATGCTTTATCATTTGTGTTTAGGCTGTTTATTGTTATCATCTAAACAATACATTCTAAGGGTGGTAATAGACAAAGCTTGTCTCCAAGGTAAATATGAAGACTTTTGTTCAAGCTTAAATTAATACTACAGTTATGTCTTTGCTGAAGTAGGTTAATTACAGTGAACAGATGGATATTAAAACTCACAGTTGTACAATTGAGTGTTTTCAGGTATTTCATATTATATTTTGATTTTAAGAGTTATGTTATTCATAATCATCAATGGTTCCTTTATATGATGCATTTTTCTCTTCTATGAAAAATAAAAACAAAAGAATGGTAAATGATTGCAATTCTATAATTTCCCTTGAACACTTGAAGTCATGTTTTTAATGAGGTGATGCTTTTGAACACACTTTGAAAAGAAGGTAAAGAGATGCATTTCTCTTTTACATTTAAATCTTTTTATTGATCAAGTCAACAAGTTGATCAGAATCCAAGCTCAATCAGAGCTTTTCTGTTTCAACCTTTATTAATTAAGCTTGACTGAACTGTTTTGCTTAGTAGAAACTAACTTTATTATACACTGTACCTCCTTTGGTCACACAAACCACAGAAAAGGTTTGAGAAAACAGAAGTGGTGAGATGGTACTTATTGTCTGGTTAGAGTTGTTGTAGTTTTCTTTTCTGTACATTGAAGTACTGGTTGCTAAAGAAAAGTTTTACAACGGTAGGACTCTTACTGAAAAAAACATTGTCTTTAGAGCTAGAAAAAGGTGACTAATACAGATATGACCCTGAAAATGTTTATTCCCTCCTAGTTTTTCCATCTTTCAGTGAACACTCTGCTGGTTGAATAGTCTAACTTTGCATTATTTTAAAATTGTTAGATGCAATGTTAGATCAAACTTAAAAGCTCTGTGGATAACAGTCTTAAATTAATGGAGTCAAAGGTGGCAAAGCAGACTGCACGGCCTGTGACCCCTGAGTACTACCTACACACACAAAATCCCATAAACACACTCTGAAGTGTTTTAGTGCCTCTCACTCGTCCCTGTCATCTGTTTGGTGAACTTTAGATTTAGTGTTGGTTTAATTAAGACAAAACTGGGCTTAAAAATCTTAAAAAAAGAAAGCATGAACCCCTGTGGAGCAAAGTGGAAATGGAACGATTTTTAAAGACAGAATGTAAAATCCTCAGTTTGATAAGCACTTGGATCTATCAAGAGTCTTTAGAAAATGATCAAAGGGGATATGCTAAAGTCTCTGTGTATCTTGCTTTATAATTTATATTTATTTTGACTAAAGTTCTTTTGAGTCAAACATGTAAGACCCTTACTTCTTCAATCGACTTTGGTCTGATTTTTAAACTAGAAGTAAAAGTCAAATCAGGATCTTCACACTGCAGAAAGAACGTTACTTACAGTTAAGTCTTAGAATGTGTAGTTTTGACAAATGCGACTCAAACCTACTCAAAGAAGCTGAACAAACCTAGCCGCTGATAGGCTGGAGTCCCTGGAAATTATATTGGAAAGACAGTTGATGAAAGCCCAAAACCTGACACGTTATAGCACACCCATAACCCTATTTCTGATAGTTAACCAGTAAATCATGTTAATACGCTAATGTGTTTTTTAATAAAACATATTATTTGCTGCATCTCAAAACATTTTTATGTTATTTAAGCATTTTTTAACCTTATTTACTTTGCTAGCGTGAGAAATTTAGAGTAAACTTATGTAAGATGGAAACACAGGTGAGGTCAGTTTAAACTCCTCGTTGAGTAACACTTCACGCAAGAAGTATTTGAGGCAGAGCTGGCAGATACACCTGAGAACCTGCATTCTCTGTTTGCGAAGGAAGACCTGTTGTTACCTGCCTTTAGGCTGGGTTCACACACACGCAAATACGCACGCTTCGTCTGTGACTAAACAAACCAACCGTCCTAGATGTGCGTGTGTGTGTGTGGGTGTGTGTGTGTGTGTGTGTGTGTGTGTGGGCAGGCGGACCCTCCATCAGCATCCTGTCACAGACGAGATGTTTATCCAATTTGTCATGATAATCTTTCCTCAAACCGGCTGCGTAGAAGGGTGCCTCAGCCCTCCTCTGGCTGAACACACACACACACACACACACACACACACACCTGGGGGAAAGATCACTGATACCCATTGCTTGGTCTGTATTGGAGGCCCTCTCCCCCATCTTGTTGGCAGGTACCTTGTTACTAAGTTTGTCACGAACCCATGTCTGTTTTGAAGGAAAAAAAAAACACTTTAATTTGGTTTGTTTTCTAAAAAAAGGTAAGGTATAAAAACTCCACCAGCCAATTTTTACAATTAAATGGATTTAATCTTTCTGGTTCAGTTGGTCAACACTAAATAAATTGTTTGTTTTTGAATTGTAAAACATGATTTGGAACTTCAGGACAAGAGTCAGCTACAGTATATGCAGATTTATGTAAATATTAGTGAAGACACTTTTTTTTTAAACTATAAGCTTTTTTGTTTAATATACACTAAACATATTTACTTACAATAAAAACCCAATTCATTCAGTTTCTTAGAACGCCTGTAATTTTTTCCAAATTTTCTTTTGAATGACTTGTTTTTTTAATTTTTTTAACCTGAAAATGTTATTTTATTCAAACCACAAAAGACAAATGCAAAAAAAAAAAAAAAAAAAAAAACCTATAGTTGTGTTTTTCCACACCGGGGCACCAGTGGTCGTGTTTGTGTTCCTTTGTGTACATTAGATCTAGTTACATTTGGTGCAGTTATAGGTGACTGAGATGCTGGTTTCTCTTGTTGTAATTGTATGAGAGATGTATTAAGTTTATTAGAAAGTTTGCATCTGACATGATTTTACACTACTATCTTGACGGGTCTAATATGGCTGAATAGGTTAATATTTTTAGCAGAATTATTAACAGACTAATCTGCACTTTACTGTGCTGAATATATTGACTGTATATGAGAACTTGACCGAGTGTTTGTGATGTCGCCCTAAGAAAATGGCTCACATCCAGCTCCACTGAAATGTAGTCATTTTTTCACCATGTTGGAACCAAACAACGTCAGTAAGCAGGTTCGGAAGAATCAGTCAATCAAACACTCAACGTGAGATTTTATTTTGGGGCATCTGACTGATATCTTGCAGTAGAAGAAAAAATATGTAAAATAAAATTAGGAAGAACATGTTAAAGACATCTAGTAGAGCAACAGCGGTTATTCTGACAATTATAATCACTGAGAAATAGCAGTTGGGATTTTATCAGTTACTTCCTGTTTGGAACGCCAGGAATGAGGGATTTATCAGTCCAGTGTTCATATACAGTCAGTGGCTAAAGATGAATTTTCACTCAAAATAATATATTTTTCAAGCTAAAGTAGAGATTAAGAGAGGAGAAAAATTGAGAACCATTGAGAATGAGGGTGCAAAAGTAAATCATAGGACTTAACTACAAGTTTGCCATTTTTATTATTACATTTTTTACCAATTTTTATATTTTTACTAGTGCTGTCAATCGATTAAAATATTATTCAGATGAATCCCATTTTTGTATTGTAATCACAATGTTTCATTAATCACAATGTAAATTTTATACCACAATATACAGCTTTTGAACTGAGAGAAAATGTTTCCTTAATTTTTATTGTCTGAAATGTTTTGATTTATAAAAGTGTTAACTCAGATATCCCAGAAATGTAATTTGTGTGTACAAAACACATCAACAGTAAGATAAGCAGAACTCTAAAGACTTTTGTGTCTGCAGTATTACTCCACGAAAACGAAGATGCTGATATACAGCAATAAGAAACAAACTGTGTTTTTTCACTTTAAATGGTCTGGGTGCCCCTGCGACAGACTGGCGACCAGTCCAGGGGCATCCCCTGCCTTCGCCCATGAGTAGCCGGGTTAGATCCTGGTAGCCCTGTGACCCCGGAAAATGAATGAATGAATGAAGGGTCCGGGTGAATACTCAAATCTGATTGGCTGCTGTGAATTCAAGCGCTCAAAAAGAAGTTATGGTCAAATAGCCCAAATGTTCTTTTTCACTCTGTAGGCATCTTTAAAACAACATTTTTGCTACATCTTCTGGACAAAAACAAGCACTAAGAAGTGAACTTAATTGATTGATCTGGTTTATTTCAAGCATAAATTGGGCAATTTGGACAGAAAAATCACACAGATTTATCAAACTCATTACAGAGACAATGGACTGCATTGATTAAAAAAGGAAGAAAAGAAACAGACTCACCAAGTTACATTTGATTGATTAAATGTAGTGAATAACAACTACAATAAAGTAGAGTTTGATTGATTGCTTGAAAAGGAGTGGGGAGAAGCAAAATTATGTAATCCCACCCTACATAGTTACTTCACTTCATAGTTTTGCATAGTTTTCATAATCCTGTTCCGATCAGATCCAGTGCAGATTTTTTCAAGTAACAAGAGTGCTTATTGATTAATCTCAGAAAACATTCTTTCATGGTTTCATTAAACAGTAAGATGAATCACACGTTATGTATCACAAATGTAATACTCATTGATTACCATCAGTATATAATTTCATATTAATCCAAAAATCATCCATACACATTGCAAATCAGGTTTTCATGTAACAATAGAGTCCTAAATGATCATCCTCTGAAAGAATTCTTACATCCTTTCAGTAAACAGGAATGATTCTCACTTTAGGTACACAATATGTAATAATCACTGATTATCATTGGAACACATGACTCCATTAATCCACTAATGATTGCTACATATTTCATATCGAGAACCTTATTGATTGTAATTAAAACATTTCATTGATCATTATTACTCATTACACAGTGTACTCATTGGTTGTAATTAAAAGAGCTTTGATTATTTCACCACAAGTTCACACATCTACATATTTGGAATAATTCAAACACCAGTTAACCCTTAACTTTTATTGTCTTTGTATTGTAAGATTAGAGTTTCTTGATATATTTTCTTGAATTTTTGGATGTTTAAACATTGTTTGAGCTCATTACTTAACTCATTCCAAAGTTTAGAGCCACACACAGACACACTGAAACTTTTCTTTGTGGTTCTTATCAATTTGATCCTGATGTTCCTACATCCCTTCAGTTTGTAGACTCCTCCAGTTATTAGCTCTTCCTTCATTATCTGAGCTGTTTTTGGATATTCAGTGGTAATGTCTACCCATTAGCTCTGCACAGAATGTATGCGGTGTAAAATCCACAAGGTCATGCAGTTTTAAAAGTCTATATTGATAAAAAGAATTGTTTGTAAGATCAAATTGGCCGGCTTTATGTACAATTCTGATAGCTCTTTTTTTAAGAAAAAGGGAAGATGTAGTGATTTTTTATAATTATTACCCCAAACTTTTATACAGTAAGTGAATTATGGAAATATTAAGGAGCAGTATAATAAGTATCTACAGTTGTATTCTAATATATATTTAGACTTATTTATGATTTGAAACTTCAGTTTGTATGTGTCTTGATGTGTAGCTTCCTACTTAATTTGTTATCGATTACAATCCCTAAGAATTTGATTTCTGTGAAGCCTTCAATTAAGACATTATTTATTCTAACTGAGAGCTCTGTATTGGCCTTGTAATTACCAAAAAACATCACTTTGGTTTTGTCAAGATTCAAAGCATTTGTTATAATCCATCCATGATTTTATTTTGTTTAACTCTGTGTTCATCGCCTTGATAAGTTGACTTTGGCTGTATGTAGAGTAGAATACACTTGTGTCGTCCGCAAATTCAATGAGTTTGAAATGTTAAATTTGTCATTTATGTAATTATTGAATAGCAGCTGGCCCAGGATTGATCCTTGTGGGACTCCACAAAGTATCTCTTTGACCTCTGATGTAAATTCATTGATCTGGAGATATTGTTTTCTTCCCATTGAATGGCTAATGACCCAACTTAGTGCTAGTCCTCTTACCCCATACCCTTCCAGTTTATCAAGTAGAATGTCATGATTGAAAGTATCAAATGTTTTTTTAAGTGAATGAAAACTCCAAAACTCATTTGGGATTTCTGCCACAGCATCAATGATAGCCATTGAGGTTGATCTGTTAATCACCTTTTTCACCACCGTCATATCTGTATCATCACAATCGGCTGAGTTTATACTTGAATGTGCTCATTTTCATTCACATCAGAGAGAAGGATTGAGTGTGGGACCTTTACGATGGGCGGAATATTTTCTTTGCTGGTTTTGCACTTTGGAATTTCCGCTGCCAAATCTGGACCCACCTTTACAAAATAGTTGTTAAGACTGTTTGCTGCTTCATTAATAGTATAGTTTTGACCCTTCTCATCTGTATAGTCATCTGGGTATGTTCATTTTTTGTCCCTTTTTTAATTATATTATATAATATTTCCTACAACTTTCTTCATGTTGTTTTTGTTTTAATTCGGTAGATTATTTTAGTACACTGTTTTACTGTGCCATGTTATTTCAATTAGTTTTTTGTCGTATGACTTGTATCTCTGTTCACTTTCTTTTGACCTTTGTTTTAAGAATTTTTCATAGAGGTTATTTTTCTTTTTACAAACATTTTCAAGACGAGTAGTTAACCAAGGACATTTAGTAAATTTGTTTTTGAATTGCTGAATTTGACAGTTTTTATTATAAAATGAGATAAATTTTTCTAAATAAATGACCTCTATGCAGTTTTACCTGAAGAATAAACCTGCATAGAGATTATGAATAATTTCTGATTCAATATTTCCATGACAAGATTAGATCATGTTACACCAAATAAAAATGCTGCTGTGATTTGCATAAGTAAGTCATTTCATCTTCTATAAGGTGCATTCTTACCTGCACACACATATAAGCAAGACTGATTCCTGCACTTTATAAATCCATATGCACATGTACACACACACAACCTTCCCCCCACACACAGGCGCAGGTGACTGAAGTAAAAAATCCTGGAATGTTGCAAAGCTGATGGTTTTCTAATGAATAGTGTCATTGGTCATGGTTAGGATTAGTGTAAGGGGATTGGAGGGGAATATTTACATGGTTCTAATGATTCCTCAACTTTATATTTAGAGATTTGTTTTATCAGCTTCAATCATTAACCCGCCAGAAAACAAACCGCGAGTCGAGTGATGGCACAATTACACGCCAATGCCACACAAATGCTGCTCCGTCGTCTCTGACAACATCTCTGCTGCTAATGTCTGGCATATTAAAAAATGAATCTGGGAGGGAGGGATGAAAGACTTAAATGTTTTAAAGTCTTATGCCTGGAACTAACACTATCACACTTGTAAGTTTAGCCTTCAAAAATGTGGATTTGGGAAACTAAAATCCCTCTAAAATTTTATTGGACAATATTTGTTATATTTACTTGGGATTTTAGATATAAGGTTTTGTAAAAATGCTTAATTTCTAATTAGCACAGAGTTTTGAATATGGAAGTCTGAAACGCATTAACGCACTTTTCCATAGACTTTTCATGGAAAGTGGACGGTTGAACACATGTTACCAAGGATGGTGTGCAAAAAAGAATAAACATGAACTGTTTTAAGTCATTTGCAACTTTTTGTAAAAAAAAAAATAATAAAAAGGTCATGCTGTGGTATCTCATCTGATCTGTAATTTCCCTGAAGGCTTTCCTTGCTTTCCCTCTATCACTCCACTTTTTCCTTTCATAATAATTTAATATTAATATTAATGTTAAAGGATGTCTCTTTTAATAAATAAAAAAAGACAATAAACTCTATAAAGGTTTTAATGTGGAAAAAGGCGATGCTTTTATAAAACGCACACACATAAACAAATAGAATTCTGTTTTCCTTATCTGAGGTGCAGGAAAGCTCCAATCAGAGACAGAAACTTGGTGGCATCATATGACTTTAGAACTAGTTGCAGCCTGCTTTTGGTCTTCATGTCGTGTTTCTTGTTGCTCCCCTCCCTTGGCCTGCACATGAAGGAATCCCTCGCCTGCGTCTTGAAGGGGGAGAACACGCTCGAAAACAGAGCAGAGTCATGCAAAAACAATGAAGTCTTATCTTCATTGCTGTTTTGCTGTTTTGATGAATGTTCGGATGTTTTTCCAAAAGCATCTAGTGAGGTAAGAAGCCCACACACACACACAGACACACACACACAGCAGGGAATAGGAGAGGGGACAGGTTAGGCAGGTTTTTTTCCACCAGACTGGGACCAAACATGCAGTGCTTGCTCAGGAGCAGCCTGCACCAGCTAGTTCACACAGATTTGCTGGAAATCCCAACATCTCTTACTGCTCTCACAGGTGGCCTCTGTGTCTCCTTATCGACAAGCGGAGAGTTGCTCAACATGGCAACCTTTTTCGCAAGCGCAAAAGTATGCGAATGTTGACAGTGACGTAGAGGATAGCGTAAGAAAGATTAATATCCCACACCCACACGAAGACACACACACGTACTGCAAACACTCGCTCACCCAACCTAGAAATGTGTCAAAGTTCTCAAAATTAATTGATTTGTATGGCCACACCACTGCACTGCACCATCTGAGTACAGCTTTGGTTCAGACCTGATCCTGCAGATCTCCCAGGTATACAAATCACACACTTAGCTGGACTGAACTTAAAAAAGACCCACCAATCTCCTTCCATTATTAATAGTAAATATAGTCCCTCAGCTAATCGATCAGAGTTTGACACAAACAGATAGAAGGAACGATAACAGTCTGCCTGTCTGTGTTTCTCTGCACACACACCTGCACTGATCTACTGCCTGGGTCACCGTCTCCTCAGTCATCACATGCACCTCTTTGCAGAGTTGGCAGACATAAAGTCATCCACCCTGTTGCACTGATGAATAGGCTGCAGACAGCTGAGAGCACTCTGTCAAGGAAACAGTGTCTGTAGAAGGTGAAAAGTTGAGTTGGGACAACCTCTACATGTTAAAAATAAATATGGTGAAACTCACTGAGGTGGGACAAAAAAAAGAAATGAAAATTAAAGATCCAGTCCAGTTCCTTGGGCCCTCTGTTGTACTTTGGGTGGAGTTATATGAGGGGGCTAGAACATGTTATACACATTATATGGCAAACTTGGTTTATTACTTCTAAATATATTTTTTATTCTAAAAATGTAACAAAACGCATTATATCCTATAAAATGTTCTTTGACCTAGAAATGTTTTTTGTTGTCCATTTAGGATATTTTTAAAAGTGGTGAATGTTATTCTGCAAAAAAAAGAAATCAAAATTCTTGTACTTATTTTGACAGTATCACTATTTTTTCTACTAAACTGTAAAAAATGCTTTAGAGTTATATTATACAGTAAAACAATTTTATTGATAGCTTGTCCCTTTCATGTTTGTTTGTGCATGAGAGCCCTCTCAACTTTTTGTACCATTAAAGAATACGAAATTATTACATTATTTTTTGGCTTTGGTTGCTATCACTTCAGTGCCAAATTGACTGTCATTGACTCTTCACTTCTTTGGTCCATTGGATCTTAGAAGGCTTTTGTAACTCTTCTCCTCCGTATACCCCATGTTCTGCTTCTTTATCTTACAGGCTTCGCTGCACAGACCTCTTCTTCTCCTAATTCTGAAGATCTCAGCCACCTATCACACCATGATGACTGCCATCTTGTAAACCAAGGCTATTCAAAAGGTTGCCCAAAGGCCACATCTGGCCAAGGAGCAACTTCTAGGGGGTACAATCACCCTAAACCTCACCAAACCCCCCCACACATTTAGTCTGTAAATGCACCACATTTGGAAACCTAGTGTGGAAGAGGGTTCTTTCCCTTAGTTTCATTTAAAACCAACAAATATGCAACTCGAATGAACCAGCACTGGCGAAGTCCATTTAATTAAGCATCTGTTAATTTACCCATGAAGAACAGGAAACGCGTCTTTTTAAGCCTTAAAAAAGGGCTAATCACACATAAATGTCAATCAACAACCACAGCATTTGCAGCTGACTCATAATAGAGTGATGTTTTATGTTTTTACCTGTTTGAACAACAGTGTTATGAGCTTTACTGTGCATGTTTTTAACCGGAGTATGCACAGCTCAGCAAATTTTCTAAGTCAACCATACGTACTTTGAAGATGTCATGTTTGTCTGTATTTCAATATTTTATAGGCCTTCAAAGGCAACTATGATTTCTTGTGCCAAATTCTGATTTGAAGTACCATATTTTATTGTTCAGAATGATTTTGAAACATTTATTTCAACAACATTTTTTCAAAGTAACAGAAATGAGACGACTCAGAGCAATCATGTCCGGCCCGTGGGTCAAATGCAGCCCGCTTTCAAATTTTCACAGGCTCCTTTGATAAAATCCATATTATTAAATGCATGATTTCTTATTTGTGGTCGGATAAATTAAATTTGAAACCATTGTAAATGTGTGGAAACACTGTCATGTGACCCTTCTGTGACGCTTTCTAGCTCATTTCTGAAATGTCAACTTTCTCAACATCTGCAACTCCAATTTCTGAGCCACTAGAACTGTCTGCATACATCACACAGTTCCAACCCATTTGGAAATTATATAAATGAATCTTATCAAGTTTTTGTCTGTTTTGTTTTGAACAAAAAAAGGCCACCAGTGTTAACTCAGAGATCCCAGAAATGTCATTTGTGTGCACAGAACACACCAACAGTAAGATTAGCAGAACTCTAAAGAACAGTAAAGGCTTTAATGTCTGCAGTATTACTCCAAAAAACAAAGATGCTGATATATAGCTGTAAAAAGCAAAAATTGGGTTTCTGCACTTTAGATGGTCCGGATGAATACTCAAACCTGATTGGTTGCTGGGTGTTGATGCACACCATAAAAAGTAGTTCCGGTCAGATTGCCCAAACGTTCTATATCACTCTGCAGGCTTCTTTACAACAAAGCTTTTTGCTTGATCTTCTGGACAGGTATGAGGTGAACTTTCTCTCTGAACTGATGCTTTATTGAACCTATTATGACGATAAGCATGTACATTGCTTTTTTTTGCCGGCTCAGCGACACATTCTCGAGTCACCGTGACAACATGCCATACCAAGTATGAAACATTCCGCTTTTTGCGACAAAATAACAGGATTAAAGCAGTAAAAATTGATTAAATATATATTTCTTTTATAAGTGACCATGGTATAAGTGCAATAATGCCCGCCGTAAAGTGAAAGACCGTCACTTCTGACGTGTAATTAATGTACGTTAATAAATAATGAGTACTTTTTGTTTTATTACTTGTGTGCATTAAAGCGTTAACATTGACAGCCCTAGATAATATTCAAGAAAAGTATATGATAGTAATTCCACATATATTTTCCTTAGTGGGTATGTATAATATCAAACTTTTATGAGATGAAAAACTTGAAGTGAAATAGCAGTCTTACAATAATTGTAGAAAATATGTACAAGTGTCATTTGTAGTGTTTTGACACAAAACATTGGACTGGTAAACTGTAGCAGTTGTTAGGTTTTCTACAAACCAGACAGCTCCGTATTGTCTCTCAACTAATGGATGTTCCAAACAGTATAACAGGAGTAACGCTTGTCATTTAGAATTTTAGGAGCAACTATTCCTAATGAAAATGGCAACATGATATTGTATCCACAGAGCAGATATTCAAAATACACGAGGGAGGTAATCAATATAAAGCAAATATATAGAAAACTAACACTATCTTGTCCTGATTCCTACCCCAGCAAATCCTTGTTTTGCACTTGCTCTTCAATCAGTGCCATCATCTCTTGTTGGTCCACAGGTCCCCCAGGTCAACATTACAACACTCTGTTTACATTGTTTTACCTTTTTATTCGTTTTAGTCTTTGAATTTGAAGCCTGTGACATCCTGCACACAAAGCTCTTCACTGATGTAACGTTCCTAGTTGTAAACATAAAGCCTCACTTTTTCTTGAAATTTAAAACACAAATTCTAAAGAGTGATGCTGTTTAATGCATGCCAGCATTTACTTTCAGGTTAGATAAAAAAAAAAAAAAAAAAGCTTGTTGTCAAGGCAACATGGTAACACCTGTCAGGTGGTCACGGTTAACAGAGAGACTAAATACTGGTTCAAATCTTCTCCAATCTGACTTCCCCTCTGCCTGGTTCAATGATTAACATCACTCTTTGTTCGTTACATAATAGAGTTATGACTTCATGCATTGGATTCTGGATAGTAGTCCCTATATTACAAGTTATTACTTGTTCAAGTTATTGCATATATTACAAGTGTCAAATCCACAAGCAAAAAAGCAACTAAAAAAAAACAAAAAACATAGAGCAATGCTAGGTTTGGGTGCAAGGAGTGAAAAATAGACTCAACAATACCAAACACATGGGAAGGATAACATGAATAAACCATCCAAAGATAAGTTTGTAGATTTTATACAGAAGGAAGCTGAAAGGAAAGGTGAGAGAGCTCACAAAAGAAAAAAAAAAACTAGGAGTAAACAACTACTATCCAAACAAGATCGAAGTTCAGATGAATGATTTCAATGAGCTACATCATGTAATGTTTTCAGCTCAATACAGTTCAGTGAAAAAATAGTGTTTTTTTTTTTTTTTTTTTTTTAATATGTGTATTTTATTTTTTTACCTAATTTCAATGAAGAATCATGGCTTAAATTTCTAAGCTGTTTGAATCACTTGATTAACATTCATTACTTAGAATGATCAGGACACCAGAAGATATTCAGTGACTAATATTTTCAAATCTAATCTAACCTCTTAAGATGCACGGTGATGAGAATTGTGTTTTTGGTGTTTATTACATATTCTTTTAGCATTTTCTGATGATGTAAGACATATATTAGGATTAATTTTTGAGAATGTTTTTATTGAAATCTTTGTAAACCAGAAGCAGATCATAAAATGATATTGGAAAATGCTTAGCTGTTATATAGAACATGCAACGACAGGCCACTAGCTCCCTGCTTCGCTCCATTCTGATGCATCCACTTGTAGACGACTAGATCCATGTACGTCTTTGTTGTCCTCGTCTGAGCTGGCATCTGGCTCCAAACTATACGGCTGGATAGCTCGAAAATTTCTCACCATTTCTGTTGCACCAATAATGTTATCTTGGGGTTGTGAGAGGCTGTAAGCGAGCAGGGTATGAAAACAGATGAAAAGTACTCTGCACCATTGGTCCTGTCTACAATTTAAAGGCAAATTTCTACTGAGCCACTGCTGCTCTGCAGAAACTGTCGCACAAAACTACATGTTTTCTTACTTTTTGTGGCCAAAAATTATAATTAAAAAATAACATGTTTAAAATAGATCAAAGGATGTTCAGAGTGGGACTAAACAGAAAATGTCTTGGGTTTTACTCTGTTTAGGCCTTTAGCTCTAACAGGTGAAACTCAGACTGCATCTTATAGTATTGGTTTTGTCTTAACAATTAAAGAGACAAAAGTTTTGTCACAAGCTTGGAAAGAATAAAATTAACTGAAGTAAAACACAGGATGAGGAGCAATAGGAGAAGTTGTGGGGTCATTCTATTTTTTAAAAAGTTTTGAACAATTTATTTAAAAAAACATATATATATATATATATATATATATATATATATATATATATATATATATATATATTACTGTGTAGTGATCCCTTTACCTTAGGGCTGCACACCCAGCAGGCTTTATGACTGCCAGGGACGTGGTCTGGATGGTCATGATATAGAAGGCGTACTTGCCCGCCTTTTTAATGTTGGCACACAGAGAATAAACCTTCATGTTCAGAAGCCAAAAAGTGTCTCTTTATCAAAGCCACAACTGTCCCCAATTCCTTTTACAGCTAGTTTATGCTTGTTTGGTGACACATGTTTCTTTCATAATGTCAGCCTTGGCCACAACTTTTAAAGTAAGTAGTGAAATTGAATAGGGGTTGTTTCTGTAGAAGTCAAATTAGAATGGTGCAATTAAATAGATTTCTTCTTTTTCGTTCCATAAGATTTCTGTAAAATGTTGTTTTTACTGTAAGCATAAAAGTGAGTTCATCTTTTCCACCCATGTGTGGTCCTGGTTGTCACCACTAATATGGTATTCTTTGAGTTTCTCTCTAAAACCTAACAAAGCATTCGATTACAGTACAAGCCTGTGTGTGTGGCTGTGTGGTGATGCATAAACTGCACTGTAAGTGTCCAGATGAGTGCAGAATAGGGTGGTTAAGTGGACCAGGAGAAAAAAAAAGTTTTTAGGCTTTCTTAGTTTGGTTTTAGTTCTGTCCCACAGCACAACCTAATGGAGCATGACAGCTCCCTGGTTCCCCAGTGACCTCTGACCCCAATCACAGTGGTAGGAGACCCTGCCCTACCTTGCACAACTCGCATGCACTCACTTACACCTCAGCACATTGTTTCAGCAGATTAGAGAAGATTGCTGGAAAACTCTGTCAGAGTTGCAGCTTGTTTGCAGAAGAAGTTTGGGACAAAAGAGAAGAAACATATTTTTCTCTCTGCCGTTTTATTGTTTTTTTCCTTAGAAGAGGAAACAGAAACAATGAATCAAAATAAAAAACACAAACATGGTACAAGTTAAGTGCCGGACTGATTCAATGTTTATTAATATCTTGGGTATGACCTTGTAGCCTGAAAAAATATTTGGCATCACTAATCATAAAATATTTCTCAAAAAAGAGGTGCTGTTACTTTATGTTTAGAAATGTCACAGTTTCCAATTAAAAAATGTTTAACTGAACAACAGTCATTAATCTTTAACACTAGAGCTGACAAAGCATATAAACCAGTTTATACCTACAAAAAAAACATTTAACATTAAACACAAGAACAATCTGTTGCATTTTTTCTCTGAAGAGCTTTCTTCAACTTGTCTGACTTGGTTTTTAACTGACAACTTTTTTTTTCTGGCCAGCTACAGCCAAAATCTAATATCTTGTAAGAAAATTAACATTTCTTAATACAGCCATAAAAAAAGTGCATTAAAGCTCCAGTTTGCTGCTTCGAGCCAATACTTGGTATCTCATCTTAGAAACAAGTTCATCAATGTTAGAACTTAAGCTTCGACCGGAGGTAATCCTCAGAATTGAATGTATGTTTTCATTAGTAAGATGAATTGTGGGTTGGTAATTTGTCTCTCTTCATCAAAGAGGGAAGAACGTCCTCTTTTGATAGGCTTTCAAACATGCTGGCAGTGCATTGTGGGACTTGCTGGGCATTCAGTGCACCTGTGGGTTAGTTCTAAAAGTGATCAGATAAGTATTATGTGGGTCTAGCATAATTATTTCACAGGCCATGTCCAGTCCGCAGGCCTTGAGTTTGACATTTATGACTTAGCATCATCTTTTTGCCCACTTTGGTCTGCACATGTCTCAATCTTGTTAAGATTAATATACTTAAAAATAAGCCAAAGGAACTGTGAAGAAATGAGGACGTGGTCACGGCAAAGAAAAGGTAATGTCAATGAGTCAAATGGAAATGGAGAACATTAAAGCTTCAGATTTATTACAAAGACATACAAAAGAGGTTAATAAAATCCATCCATTCATCCATTTTCCTAATCCACTGTATGCCTTTCAGGGTCATGGAGTTGCTGGAGCCTGTCCCAGCTACTTTTGGGCGAAGGCGGGTTACACCCTAGACTGGTCGCCAGTCTGTCGCAGGAGGTTAATAAAAAATCCTGATCCGTTCCCTTCAGAACTAATTTTTATATTTGAATACAAGTTGGCAAAATGTTTAGAAAAAACTCTGGGCAGTAAAGATGTAGTAAACCCCAACACACATATAAAGCCTCTGGAGCCAAACACAGCTAAAGCTAAAACCCTTCATCACATGGTAAAATGGGACATCACTGATTGGATGATGACATTTGTCCATCATTTCAATTAAAAACAAAGCAAGAGTTACTTTCAGTATGAATTGTGCTATACAAACTAATTTGCCTTGCCATGACTGCACTTAGCTGCATTTAAACATTATTTCAGCAATGTAACACTCAAGTTTTGCACATTTTTTATTCCTTTCAACTCCGGTTCGTAATAGCTGCCATGAAGCCTTATCTTGATTTTTTTCTCGTAATTTATCCCAGGCCTCCTATGAATGCTCACAAAGTAAAGTGTTTTAGTATATTTGGAACATAAAACCTGTGAAATAAGTGAACTATCAGAGCACAAAAAATGTGAATCTACAATATTCATGACAGAAAATATAAACCTTATATAATTTTGAGTATTATTGTCAAGCTCAGCAATTTTCATAATTTTAGGATGAACACAGACACAACAATAATTTTTAGGTTCAAAAAGTAATATTTTATGGAAATCTATTAATAAATCACCATTTTGTTTTTTCTACATCATCTGTTGCATTGGTTCTTGACCATACAGGGCTTTCCTTTCATCTTTTACAGTTTTCTTCTCTGGATTAAATTAATTGCCACTTTAACACGTTCAGATCAAACATTTAAATTGCAAATACTGCATTTTGCAATGCAACAACTACATGACAACCAAAAATGTTTTTAAGATATTGTGTGTGTGGGTGTATAGCAAACAGGCTTGAGGTTAATCAACCTTAATGCCATCAGAAAGAGCCTCATTACATAAATGTATTCATTTTCTGAACAAGTTATATTACATTCACGATCAAAGCATTTCCCGATGAAAGGTGGAGTACACCTTGAACTGGTTTACCGCAAGATCACAGAATGAAAATAACTCTCCACTAAATGAATTTAAAGGCCGGTGAATGAGTTCATACACGTGTTTGGAAGCACAGCCAGGACTTTCAAAAACAGTTCCAAGCGCCTTGCTTCCGAGAAAACCAAACCATGTGATTATTTCTGAACTTTTATTCTACGTTAAAAAAAAATCATATTTGAAGCAACAATGCTGGGATTGCTTATTCTTAACTTCACATAAAGTAATGTCAAGTGGTGCTGAATATTATCAACTCCAACATATATTTTTTCATACGTAGATGGTACAATGTGTGCTTAAGGGAAAGAAAAACAAAACAAGGAATTTGACTTCCAAAGTATCCAAAGGGTCAGTGATGGTTGCAAACTGTAGGAGAGGTGGTCATGTAACCCAGCGCAACCTTTTTTGTTTGGTTTACTATGAACTAGACAACTGCTTTGTAAACACCCAGTGTGATATAAAATGAGCTTTTTTTAAACCAACTTTGCAACATTTTTATTTTCATGGCGATGGGGAGGGCTGACCTTGCTTTTGTAACAAGCTCCCTGTGGTTCCTTGGTGAGCAGCACCTGACTCGCGGTGCGTCAACTCCTTCTCATCGTTAACATCAGCGGAATACACTCACATTCCCATCTTCTGTCCATCTCTTGCAGTTAGTGTCGGTGGTTGTCAATGCCTGTGTGGCTGTGAAATGGCTCAAATACTTGTGACAGGATCCCAACCAAGCAGAAAAGAGGCCACCACACTCGTGAGTCCATGCACAGCCACAGGAAAGCATGTGCGTGTGATGCAGATGTCCAGTGACAGCTCTCTGCCGGGGGTCATCTGGAAGCAGCTGCCTTGGGGACAAAGGGCAACACTGGCATACACATGTCGTCACCTAAATTATTTTTTTTCCAACATTACAAAAATTATTGTGGAAAAAAAATAAATAAAAGAAACAATTAAGTAATAAATATTCTGATTTGGGTTTCTGTATAGAAATAAAATAAAAATAATGACTGCGTTGTAGTTTTATAGTGTCCCACAAAAAACTAATAGAATTGTTGGAATTTGGCATAAATATATACATTTTACCTTTTTCATGCATCTGCTATTACTATGAAATAAGTTGTCATAAGTACTAATGACAGGAAATACTGCCATTAGTTCTTTCTTTCTTTTTTTTGTTAACATTTAGTTGTTAAGGCCCCGTTTCCTTCATCAGCTTCATTGTTCATTCATCCTGCTCTGTCTTTTCTTTCTGTCTCCTTACTATCTCTATCACCCATCCCTCGAAGCTCCCATCCTGCAGCTGTATCCAAAAGGCCCAAAAAGGTAAAAAAAAAAGGAGGGGGGAATAAAGTAATAAAACCAGAGTGTGAGGAGGGGGGTTGGATCAACCCCTGTGGAGAGCACTGCTCCATTCCCACACCACAGGTGACTGCCCTCCACTCCCTCTCTTTTCTCCCCACAGTCTTCCTTCAGTCATTTTTCTCACCCCAGTGCTTTTCTATAATCTTCAGCTCAGCAAAAAAAAATAAATAAATAAACAAATTTTGTGAAAAATTCTCTATTAAAATTCTCTAGTTTAAAACTAATTAACAGAAAACAATCCCTGAAAGTGTAAACGAGCACAAAAAAAAGTGTTAGGAAGACAAGATTTTCCAGACATGACCACCTTCCACAACTGTCAAGAGAAATGTGTTCAGGCTGCCTTTGACCAGAGTTCAAAGCCAACATTTTGAGTTCTACTACTTGAATTCTGTATATGAACTATGAGTAGAGGTAGAAAGTAAACACAAAAAACTTTTTTAAGGATAGCACACCGTGTGATATATTGTTTAAGACAGTTTAAACTAGACTAACATTAATAAATTCATGTTTTTAAACGAATGTTTTATTCACTAAAATGTGTTTTCATGATTTACAGCCTATTATAAGAATTTAGCTTCTTTGAAGCGAAAATAAATAGAGCTTCATATTCCTACAAATGTATTAATCCTATCATTTTTCAAGTTAAATAAAATAATGTCAAGGTCTAGTACATGCTTTCTCCTGTTAAAATACATTGGTGAAATACATTGCTTTAAAGACTGGCAGATTTTCCAGACAAAAACAAAAACGAGGACAAACATATTTAAACAATTCCATTAAAATGCCTCAAATGATGCAGTTATTTCATTTATTTTTGCTTGTTTTAAAAGTATTTCAAATTCAAGTCCAAAAATGTGCTTTTAATGAGGATATATCTGCCCGTCCGTCCATCCATCCATCCATCCACGCATCATCAAGATTTTTACTTTTTTTTTTAGCAATGGTTTTATATGATTTTTTTCATAACCTTTCACTGATTTTCCAAGAATAATAATGAACCCATTTCAAACTATTGTAGTCTGTGCTGCTAAATCAAACAAAGACACATATCGATATACTTTGACATGTTTTATTGCAACATTAACACAGCTTTTATTACAGTTTTATAAACCATCTGACTGCCAAGCCCAATACAAAGAGGAAGAGAAATTAGAACATAAAAATGTTGAGCGAAAGACATACTATTGTACAAATCATTCTATCTATATGGCAAAACATATACAGTAAATCTATCAGTTTAGGTGTTGGGAAACATTGCCTGGAAAAGACAAGTAAAATATCCAGATGATTTGTAAGAGTAGTGAGACTTCATTACTTTTAATTCCCACAATTCTTCAGTCTTGAGAACTTCTGTTGTTGTAGATATATCCGAGTTTGTCTGCCTTGCCAGGGAAACTGGAGCCGTTGTATCAACGGCCATTTTTAATGGTGTGGAGGAAAATGAAGTAACGCCATTGCTGACTATTTTAAAAACAAATATTTACAGTATATATATATATATATATATATAAATCTTATTCACTGGGTTCTGCAGCGTTCAGCAGCCATCGCATGTTTATTCCCTTTCACGTGGCTCACCAGCTCTGCTTCTACCATGCTGTTTATGTCAAACGACTTGGAGTAAAGTCTGCATTTTGCAGGTTTCTGGTCAAGGTCTTTCATTAACCACAGTTAATATTTCTCCTTGAAAATTCACTTCTTGTTAAAGTTACATTTCCCCAGCATTTTGTTGCAATTCACAATCCATGTCCAATAGTTGAAAGCGCCATGCGCTGAACTAATCAAAACTCCATGCGGTTCACAGCAACGTAACATCCTAACACTGATAGCTTGAGGTTGAACTTATGTGAGATTAGAATTTAAATTGTGGCATGACACTATTTAATGTTTAATGTTTTTCACACTCAAAATAGTATCTCCATAAAATGTCAATTACCTTTCTAAAACTTTGCAGAAGCTGTTATTTTTTATTAACTTTTCAAGGACACAGGAATTGTAATTTCAATTTCCAAAAATATTCCCATTTTTTCATGATGGTACGAAGCCTAACCCTGAACAGTTTGCTGGTCTGTTTCGGGGCATTTAGAAATATATGTTTACACGTGAAAACCACAGTAAACTATAGACTAAAATCGGAATTTTGCAGGATATTTGTGCTTATTGTTAGCCTTGTAACTGAACATCATTGCATAAATGTCCAAGTTACATATTTTTTTACATACCTAAGGCAAACATAAACAGTTCCCAACCAATTGATTATGAAGCTACAAGTTTTCTGCTTTTTACAGTTTATTGACAGCGCAGACAGAGAATAAGCAGAAAAAGTGACTGCTAGATTACAGCATTGTCCCTCTCATGTTTTTTTTGTTGTTGTTGTGTGTGTTTTTTTTTTTTTTCACTATCCCTTTCTCCACCATCAGCACACCCCTCACCTGTATTTGGGCCAAAACATGAGCTCACTTGCTGGTGAAACATGAGGGTTCAAGTTCCTCAAAATAGTTGGGCATTTCCTATCATATGGAGCCTGCGTGCATGTTTGTGTGTGTGGAAGAGTGTGGATCCCACTTTATCTTTTGTTTGGGTTTCAGTAGGTTACACATGGATGCTGAGAGGAGAGCGTATGATGATTACCATTCATGGTGCTACAATGAGCTCATCTGATTTCATACACAAACACCCTCACATATGCATAAACACAACATTTACGACGTCCGTGCACTTACCTGGGCATGAACGCAGCCGGTGCACGTGAATGAAATCACTTACATAAACACACATACTGTGCACATTCACAGACCGCAAAGCTGCTGCAAAAACACAAACAGTGCGGGCTAACTTACACTTTTGTTCAGTGTTTTGCATGAGCTCAGTTCAAGTTCAATCAGCTACTGTAGTCTGACTTTTGTGGAACAGAATAGAGTTATTATCGAATGCAGGTTTTGAAAAAATAAATAATCACTGAGCACTTTGCACAGCTGCATAATATCGTGGCTTACCTCACTTTTTTCCTGATTGGTGCATTTTTTTCCTTTTCTTTCATTTTTTTGCTTGCACAACATTTTTCCACCACACATCCCAAATTGCTTAAAGTTTAGGGAAATATGGACACCTTGATATTAGCAAGAATATGTTCTAATCTTCCAACTGTTAAAAAATGAGCAAAAGATTTTAGTCTTCAAATAACTTTAATAGGCCAAAACTTTTACTATGAAGCAATTTATGTCAAGGTTGACGTGCGGACACAAATGCAGACGGACTCGAAATAAAGAAGAAATAGATTTAATGACTCGAGAGAGGAACATTAAATCAGAGCAAACAAAACCACCCGACAACCCGTGCAAGGGAGACGAGGGTATAAAACGAAAAGAGAGGATGTCCAAATGGAAAACAGGTGTGCAAGGGGGGAGGGGACATCTGAGGGAGGAATGTCAAGTGACCTGGGACAAACGGAAGACACAGGAAGTAACAACAAAATAAAACCGGAAATGACTGTAACTGAACTAATAAATCGACCTGGTTCCAAAAACCCTACAGTACCCCCCCCTCAAGGTGCGCCGCCTGGCGCAGAAGGTGGCTGGTTCCGGCGCCGCCGATTAAAGTCTCTGATGAGATCAGGATCCAGGATGCGAGAAGCGGGTTCCCAGGAACGTTCCTCAGGTCCGTACCCCTGCCAGTCCACCAGGTATTGAAGACCACGACCCCGTCGCCGAACGTCCAACAGGCGACGGACGGTGTAGGCCGGTTGGCCATCAATGATGCGAGGAGGAGGTGGCGGAGGGGACGGCGGTTGAAGGGCACTCGTGACGTGAGGCTTAATCTGCGAGACATGGAAAACCGGGTGGATGCGCAAGGTCCTGGGCAGGCGTAGCCTAACTGCCACAGGATTGATGACCTTGACGATCTCAAATGGTCCAATGAATCTGGGAGACAGCTTCTTGGATTCCGTCCGAAGCTTGATGTTAGCAGTAGAGAGCATGACGAACTGGCCCGGTCGATACTCAGGAGCTGGAGTTCGCCGGCGATCCGCCAGTCTCTTGTTGGTCTCCCTGGAACGCAACAAGGCTGCCCGAGTCTCCCGCCATATGCGCCGACAGCGACGATAGAGATGCTGCACCGATGGAACCGCCACCTCCGTTTCCTGCTCGGGGAACAGCGGGGGTTGGTACCCCAGGGAACACTCGAAAGGGGACATACCCGAGGCAGATGAGGTGAGGGAGTTGTGTGCATATTCCACCCACGGCAACAGCGTGCTCCAGGAGGCCTGGTGTCGGGAACATACACACCGGAGCGCAGCCTCCAGGTCCTGGTTGGTCCGCTCCGCCTGCCCGTTAGACTGTGGGTGGAAACCAGAGGAGAGACTGGCAGTGGCCCCGAATGCCCCACAGAACGCCTTCCAGACTTGCGAGATGAACTGAGGTCCTCGATCAGAAACCATATCTGTAGGAATGCCGTGTAATTTGAATACGTGTTCTATTACCAGTTTTGCCGTCTCTGCCGCTGAAGGGAGTTTAGGCAAGGCCACAAAGTGGGCGGCCTTGGAGAACCGATCCACTATGGTCAGGATGACGGTCTTTCCAGCGGAGGACGGCAGGCCGGTCACAAAGTCCAAAGCAATGTGTGACCAAGGCCGACCCGGGATGGAGAGTGGGTGTAATAGTCCAGCAGGAGATTGTGTGCTCGCCTTGTTCTGAGCACACACCAGACAACCAGAAACAAAGTCCCGGACGTCCTTGGTCACGCTGGGCCACCAGAACCGACGACGCAGAAAGGATTCTGTTCTGCGGATCCCGGGGTGACAGGTGAGACGGGTGGCATGGGCCCACTGGAGAACTCGAGACCTGAGAGAGCTGGGTACAAACAGTTTATTGGGAGGACCACCCCCCGGATCTGGTTCCTGAGTCTGAGCGGACCTAATGTCTCTTTCCAATTGCCAGGAAAGGGCGCCCAGCACACATGAGGGGGGGAGAATACAGGCCGGTTGACTATCCTGGGAAACCGGTTCCTGCTGACGGGATAGGGCGTCCGGTTTAACATTCTTAGAACCAGGTCGATAAGTAACCATAAAACAGAAACGGTTGAAAAACAAAGACCATCGAGCCTGTCTGGCATTAAGCCGTTTTGCAGTCCGTAGGTAGGACAGATTCTTATGATCTGTCCAGACCAAAAACGGCACTGTGGACCCCTCTAACCAATGCCTCCATTCCTCGAGTGCTAGCTTGATAGCCAGCAGCTCCTTATCCCCCACATCATAGTTGCGTTCGGCTGGAGAAAGCCGACGAGAGAAGTAAGCACAAGGACGCATCTTGCTATCCGAAGCCCCCCGTTGGGACAGGACTGCACCCACTCCTGTGTCCGAGGCATCTACCTCCACAACAAATTGTCTGGACGGGTCTGGTTGAGCCAAAACAGGGGCAGAGGTGAAAAGATGTTTAAGCTTCTTAAAAGCTGCCTCTGCCTCCTCAGTCCAGAAAAAAGGGGAAGAGGATGAGGTGAGAGCTGTGAGCGGCGCGGCCACCGAACTGTAACCCCGGATGAAGCGACGGAGGAAGTTGGCAAACCCCAGGAAACGTTGTAACTGTTTCCTGTTAGAAGGGGTAGGCCACTCCACCACCGCTTTCACCTTAGCCGGATCGGGTTTCACCTCACCCTCAGAAATAACAAACCCCAGGAAAGAAACAGACGGAGAGTGGAACTCACACTTCTCCGCCTTAACAAAAAGTTTGTTTTCAAGTAATCGCTGGAGAACCAGACGAACATGCCGCCTATGTTCGCTGGCAGTCCTGGAAAAGATCAGAATGTCATCCAAGTACACAAACACAAAACGATGAATAAAGTCTCTTAATACGTCATTGATCATTGCCTGGAACACAGCAGGAGCATTACAGAGACCAAAAGGCATGACCAGATACTCGAAATGTCCCAAAGGGGTGGTGAAGGCGGTCTTCCATTCGTCTCCAGCCCTCATCCGCACGAGATGGTAAGCATTGCGGAGATCCAACTTGGAATAAATCCGAGCCTCCTGCAATGCCTCAAAAGCAGAGTTCATCAATGGAAGGGGGTAGCTGTTCTTGACCGTGATCTCATTCAACCCCCGATAGTCTATACACGGTCGGAGCGACCCGTCCTTCTTTCCCACAAAAAAGAACCCAGATCCCACTGGTGATGACGAAGGTCTGATAATCCCAGAATTCAATGATTCAGCGATGTATTTCTCCATGACCTCTCTCTCGGG
The DNA here is from genome assembly GCA_014656515.1 of Oryzias celebensis. NCBI lineage: Eukaryota > Metazoa > Chordata > Actinopteri > Beloniformes > Adrianichthyidae > Oryzias > Oryzias celebensis. Next base: position 13,968,992 of record BNCR01000004.1, on the reverse strand, counting down.
CTTAGACAGGCTATACAACCTGCTCTTAGGTAACGTAGCGCCAGGTTGTAATTCAATAGCACAGTCATAAGGTCGGTGGGGGGGTAGAGAGAGAGCTCGTGATTTGGAGAATACCTCAGCTAAATCATGATATTCCGGTGGGATTCCGGATAGATCAGGTGAGGGCGGCTGCCCAACCGAGGTAGCGGGGTCTTCCCCAGGAGGCCGAGCTGAGCGTAGACAAGAATTGTGGCATTTCTCACTCCAGCCGGAGATACGACTGGAGGACCAATCAATGACGGGGTTGTGTGCCAGAAGCCAAGGGTACCCCAGAACCAATGGGTTCTGCGCAGAGGAAAAAATGAAAAACCTGGTGGATTCATGATGGTTGCCAGAGATAATCAAATGAACTGGTTTGGTTATGTGGGAAATGGTGGCTACCTCTTGGCCGTTTAGGGAGATTACTTGTAACGGCCGAGGTAGTGGCTCATAAGCAAGCCCGACTTGCTTAGCTAGCTCGGCATCCATGAGGTTCTGCTCTGCTCCTGAATCAATTAAAGCTTCAATAGATCTCCCCTTACCCTGAAACACGACCTGTATCTTGAGTAAACAGGCAGTAGGACCCTTATTAGTGAGCGCCAAATCGCCGCTCGTCAGCGCGCCCACTCTTACTGAACGAGCAGAGGAGTTTGGGCACTCCCTGCAGAAATGACCCCGCTTACCACAGTAAAGGCACTCACCTGAGACCATTCGTCGCTGTCGCTCGTAAGCAGTCAGTTTACCCCGGCCAAGATGCATAGGTTCCTCAAGAATAGGTGGCGGGGTTTCTGTGGGAGAAACAGCAAAATCAGGTGAGTCCGAGTTCCTGCGTCCAACAGAACTGTGTTGGAAGCGGGGTGTAGATCTGCTATGTTCCAGTTTGTGGTCCTGAAGTCTGTTATCGATCCGGATGACCATGGCGATAAGAGGTTCCAAGGAGGAAGGCAGCTCTAGGGCGATTAGTCTGTCCTTTAACTCCTCGGAAAGTCCCTCCACGAATGCGTCCATGAGCGCAGTGGTGTCCCAACCACTAGTGGAAGCCAGGGTGCGGAACTCGATAGCATAGTCAGCTGCCCTTCTGCCCCGTTGCCGAAGTTGCATAAGGGCTCGAGCTGCCTCTCGGCCCGGTTTGGTATGCTGGAACACCTGCTGAAAAGCCTCCAGGAATGCCGCGAGAGATGCGCAGGTCGGTGCTCCACGCTGCCACTCAGCCGTCGCCCATGCGCCTGCTCTTCCGGTGAGGTGAGAGATGATGAAGGCCACCTTAGCTTGGTCCGAAGGATAGTGAGGCGCCTGCAGTTGGAAGTGGAGCTCACACTGGGTGATAAAAGCCCGACAGTCCCCAGAATTTCCCGAAAAACGTTCTGGTCGGGCTAATTGCGCGGTTGGAGCGACCGGAACACTCTCCCAGGTCCCCTGGATCGGTGTGGGAGGCGATGGGCGTGCCGCGGGAAAAACCGGCGGATGTTGAAAACGCTCCGTCAGTTGTTCAAAGCGTTCTCCCAGTGCGGCGAATTGCCGTTCGTGACGGCTCGACATCTCGAGTAATCCTTGTCTCAAGCATGACATCTGCTCCTCCTGTTGGCGGAGTAATGCCCGTAACGTCTCCGCGTCTGCTGCGTCCATTATACTGGTCGGGTGGTAATGTCAAGGTTGACGTGCGGACACAAATGCAGACGGACTCGAAATAAAGAAGAAATAGATTTAATGACTCGAGAGAGGAACATTAAATCAGAGCAAACAAAACCACCCGACAACCCGTGCAAGGGAGACGAGGGTATAAAACGAAAAGAGAGGATGTCCAAATGGAAAACAGGTGTGCAAGGGGGGAGGGGACATCTGAGGGAGGAATGTCAAGTGACCTGGGACAAACGGAAGACACAGGAAGTAACAACAAAATAAAACCGGAAATGACTGTAACTGAACTAATAAATCGACCTGGTTCCAAAAACCCTACAATTTATTCAAACAAAATAACAAAATGATTTTTTAAAATTTATTTGTAGATGAAAAAATTCCTATATAAACTCTCGCTGCAGCTAACTGCCATTTCAAATTTGTTTTGATCGGACTCTTACGGTAATAGATGGAAAGAATTTGAGCAGACTTTGCAGAATAGAAAATCGGACATTTAAAATGTTATTTTTATCCCATGGACTAGCTAATGTTGTAACACTAAGGTGACAGAGCAACAATGGGGAAAAATTAACTTCAATATTTATATTTCGAATATAATTCATTAGGGTTTCTCGAACTTTCCATTAAAAGAGATACAAAATAGTTTAGCCACTTAAGAAACGAGAAATAAAGAACATTATTTTAGGCACTCTAAACAGCCTTTTTTGTTTTAGTAATATATTCATAGTTTTCAGTTTTGTTATTTCAATACTTAGGGGTGTAACAATTATTCATTTAATTGATTTCTACTCCCATGATCCAACCATATTAATCTGTCTGAGGCAAGTTGTTGACTTTCTAAAAATGTATTTAGCTATTTTCTATGAATTCTCATATGTTAGGACATTTTGTTCTTTGGATTGTGCAGAAAAAAGGCCACACCACAAAACTGCACTGTATTTGTTCTTAACTTTGCTCTACACTCTAGTATAAATTTTCCGACCTACCCACATCTCCTGATGCCAGTTTGTGACCTTTTACACATCAGATAAGGTTAGACAAGTCATTAGTTATTTTCAAAAGCGCTGCTTGGACTGTCACATTCCTTTTTACCTTGAGTTATATTTGTAGTAAACACATAAGGCATGACTAAACCGTAAAAGTCATTAGTAAATGTCATTTGAACCTGATTGGCCAGAAATCCACCTACGAACTTTCTCGAAAGGAGACACCAGGTAAGCCCTGTGTAAGGCGGAGCTTAAAATCCTGAGTATGTTCTACATATTATGTTGCCACAGCAACTACCGTGATCCCAGTTTTCTACCAGGCCAGCACTAAACCCTGTGTGACCTGATAATTATCAGGCTGCACACACAGACACACACATGCACAAGAGAAAAAGAGGTGATCAGAGGTCATGTAATACCTTCAGCTGATAAGAAAAGATAAAAAATACCTCTTTTTAGTTCTCAAAGTTTACATGGAAAAAGACAGACAGATGAACCGGATAACTCAGACAGAAGTGCCCTCCATGTGCACGATTCTTTGACTCACGTTTGGCATTGAACTGTGATTTAACATAGTGTGGATGCTAAATCGGAATTTCCCTAAAGGGCTGTGAATTGCACACGTTCTTGGGTACAGATGTTAATAATCACATAAAAGCTGGCTTTGACATTTGATCCACGACCAGCTGATTCAGGACGTGCCTTAACCCATGATGGACTCGGCTCACTGTGCCTTCACATGAGCAGCTGATGAGCTAAAACAATCAATGTTAGCGTCTCAACTTTAGATTTCAATATCTTTTTGTTTTAGTTTTTTTGGGTCAGATTGTGCAGAGAATGACAAAATACCAAGGCTGTACAGCCCCATTAATTTGTTGTTCCAAGACAACTGCTACAGTACAGTAAACCAATAGTCATTTCTGTCTGTAGAGTGGTTGACAAAACGTGGAAAACACAAGTATTTTAAATTTATTGTGACCAAACCTGAAAAGCCACTTGTCAAAAAAAAAAAAAAAAAAAAAAGAACACAAAATCCCCAATCCAATGTTGCCTTTTTTGTCCCTTGTCCACATTCTTTGTTGAAGTAACCGGCAGGTCATGCATCATCACACAGTAGATCCATGTGGACAAAACGTTTTCCAGTAAATAGACACGTCTGGGATTCCAAACTGTTTTGAGCTAAAGCTGGCCAGAGTTAGCCCAACAAAAACAATGGACAAAAATAATAAAACCAAGTCAGGGATGTGGATGTGTTTCAGTTCACAGATAGACAAGGGGGACAGATGGTTATCTACAGGCTGAAGTGTAGCCGTTAGACAGGTTTGTGAGACAGACAGCGTCAGAGAGACTGTCTAAGGTCCTCTCTCTTAACAGCTGTAATTATTGAATTAGTCTGAAAGTTTAGTCCAAGGAAACTCACATTTCACATGAAAGTTAAGCTGCACCTGAGAGCTGTAATCCTGTGCCTGCAAGCCCTGGATCAATGTGTGATTGTGTGTCTGTGTGGGTTTGTGAGAGACCGAATATGAGATATGAGACTAAGGTTTTGTGTTTGTATATTAGAGCAAGTGCTTGTTTGTTCACTTTCCCCTCCCCTCCACACCCGTTCTCCTCCCCTTTCTTCACCAACCCCTTGTCACTCACAGACACACACCTGTGTTAGTGTTTTCAGGTGTATTTAGTTTGGTTTGGTTGGGAGGGAGGGAGTGGAGTTTGCTGTATTATCGCCCTGAGAAACCACTGATCTCTAAATGTACTTGCTAAAACCCTGCTGCTGGAAGGACGGCTCGCACTATTTGACGGATGCAAACACACAAATGCCGACAGGTGCGTTGTGCCCAGCGTGAGCACTGATTTGACGCAGTGTCTTACAGTGCGGGAGAGTTGTTTTTGCCTGTTTGCACGCACCGTGCACGCCTCTGCTGGGATTCTTTGATGGGAAAAACTGAAAAGGTTCTTCTTGTTGAAGCTGCTCTGCGTCTAATCCCACCTGCTGACAGAGCTTCATCCCCACTGCTTCCTCATAAGCACACACACATGCACAGATCATCACACAAACACACACTCTCAGCAGCTGGCCCCAGGCTGACACAAAAGGTTTGAGCCTTAATTGGCAGTTTGCACTTTTCTGGAGTTGAAAAATTCCTGTGAAACCGACATGTTTTGAGCTTTGTGTTTCTGATGTTCAACAGTGTGAAAAATTACTCTTCACTTTAGGAAAATACACTCCAGCAGGTGATTGCATGTTGTTTCTGTGCAAGGTATACAACATTTGTGTGTATAAAAAGGTGCCATGAGGAAACCTGAGAAGCAGCTACATCGGAGAAGCTGGACTGGCTTGATGCTAAATCTCAAAGGATTTTTTTATCCTAATTTCTCTAAAATCCCAATGCACTACTGTACAGATCATGCACATCCAAAGGTACATTTTTTAACACTAAATCAAATATGTTTGTATAGATAAATCCAAAACGCCAAGCAGTAATTTTTTTCATCAGACGAATATATATATATATATATATATATATATATATATATATATATATATATATTTTTTTTTTTTTTTTTACAAAAGATAGCATAGATGAAAACATACTACAGTAATCCCATTTTTACAAAGGTTCAAAAACTAGTGAAGACACTGATGGAAATCGTGTTTTTTGTGTTTTTAACATGGTCTTGTAGAATTTTTTTGATGATGGAGGGCATAAAGAAAGAAAAATAAAATATAATTTAAAAAACTGGATTTCTGGTTATTGTTTATTCAAGTCTTTGTGAATCAAGAGGAACTGCTTGTAGCTGTGATGTAAAATCAGCAATGGCAAGCCACTGACTCCCTGCTCCGCTTTATTCTGATACATCCTCTTGTAGACGAATAGATCCATGTACGTCTTTGTATCTCTCCTTTTCTTCATCTGAGCAAGCATCTGGCTTTAAACTGTGCAGCAGCTGCATAGCCCCAATATTGCTCACTGTTTTTGCTACGCCAGTAATGTCTGGTTGGTTGTGAAGGACTGTAAACCGAGAGCTCTCAGCCTTTTTTTGCTGCTCCACACCAACTACTGAGAGATGTATTTTTGAATGTTTTGAACTCCTGCCATCTCTTAAAAAACGATACAGGTTTTTTTGTGCTAAAAACAACAATCATAAATAAAAGACCACTGGGAATACTTTTAAAACAGATCAAAATATGATCAGAGTGGGAATATAACGAGAAAAAAAAAACAAACAAACCATCATTAAAGTAAAAAACTAAATTTCTGATCATTTTGTAAAAAAAAGTTGGTCACAATGAAAATATGCAATGAGAAGTAAAATGAAGTCTAAGATGTGATCAAATTAATGTATTCTTAAAATGCTAATTACCGTAGAGTAAAAATCAATATCCAATGAATTCACATTTTAAATGAACAGAAAAAAAACTATTCCAAGAAGATGAAAAGAAGGTAACAAGCGTTAACAAGGGCAGGTGTTTTTAGGAACGTCCGCCCTGTTGATCTAAGAGTCTCTACAAGTGGGAGTCTTGTTCCTTCTGTCATAACTACAGATAACCTGTTCAGTCTGGTAATTATTGTATTATATCAGTCTGAGCCATCAGTCTCATGCAGTCATCTGGAACTCTACGACTGTTACCTTCCCCCTCTGTCATCACCTCAGGCCAACATTATTGTTGGTTAAACCCCCCCAACAAGCACACACATACACTTACTATGGCAGAAACTTTTAGAAGTATGTGAACAGACAAAATGGGAATAATTGGGGGACATGCATGCTTGCACACGAACAGGCAGTATGGAACATCAGAGAGAGGAAAGAGGACATCTCATTATTCAAACTTTTGTAAATGATATATTACATGATTCCCTCTGGCTAAAAAACTGCATTAAAAATTAGTTTTCTATGCTGGACCAAAATTAAAAGGGCTCCAACTGTCTTAAAACTACCCGTTTTGAATTTGAGTACTGATTTATAAACATATCCTACCATGTTGAAGTACCTTTTTTGCAAAATAGGATTAGAAAACTGTACCACTACATGACAGACTTTATCAAATATTTTTAATCCTTGTTCCCTCACTTTTCCCATAAAAAAGTCTGTTTTCCTTTTCAAGGGTCAGTTTTGCTAACAGTAAGGTATGACAATTTTTACTAACGACATACAGGTACCTTAGGATATGGAAGTGTTAACAGGAGATGACAGTAGAGTTTCTGACCAGCTGCGTTGTCTGGCGTTTAAGCTGCCACTTTCAATGAAAAGTCTATGTAAACGCATGTAGAGCAGAATTTTGAGCTTCCACATCTGAAACACCCGTGATCCCACGTTGCTACGCAAGTTTTTCAGTCAGATTGTGGGCTCTATGCACAAATCCAGTGAAATAAATGCCACCTGCTGAATGATCTGTAGAGAAAGCAGGTGGAGGAGCATCTAGAGAAGTGGAAGTTTGCTCTGGAAATGAGAGGAATGGAGGTCAGTCCCAGCAAGACATGATATATGTGTGTAAAGGACAGAGATTCAAGTGGAACATAGAAGTTACAGGGGAAGAGGGTGGAGAACATTTGGTACTTCATGTCAACAGTCCAGAGCAACAGCAAATGAAGGAAAGAGGTGAAAAATGGAACAGTAACTAAGTTGGTAAAAGGATGCTGAGGTCGAAGCTACCAGAAAAGAAGCCTAGAGGACGACCAAAGAGGAAGTTCCTGAATGTAGCAAAAGAAAATATAAGGGTGGTTGGTGAGAGTTAGGAAGAAGCAGATGATTAACTGTACCGACTCCTTTAGGGAGCTGCCAAAAAATTATTGAAGATCTGTTGAGAATGAGATTTTTTAAAAAGCCTGTAAAGTGTGTAAAAAACGTTTTAATTAATTCTTATTTAATGAGATGTAATTAAAGTGAAATTTGTGATAGTTCTGAGGAGGACCGCAGGATAAAGAGCAGGAGTGGTGGTACGTAAATGTCCATAGGTATGAGATAAGGTAAAGGATTGAGAATCAGAACTTTGACAAAGTGGTTGAGGAAGAATAAGCTAAATTTAAGGACTATTGGCACAAATTATAATTTCATTTTAAGCCTTAGTCACAGCTACCCTTATGAGTGGATTAGAGATGTCTGCGGTTGAAAAATGACCGAACATGTACGGAGCACGCAGACGTCCTGCGCGAAATATCAAAGTTGTAGACGGCTCGGTCAGCCCATAGAAACGAAAATGTTTGCACATTTGTTTCTATGGGCATGCTGCAGGCAGCAGGTGGAAGTGAACACATAAGCAACACACAAAGGTAAGTAAGGCAGGTGTGTGGTACACATTCTTCATTTTTTGATCAAAATACTTTTCAAACAATAAGTCTTTCCAGGTTCATTGTGTCCAGTCCTCAATCATAGCATATTTGTTTGGACATCCTATAGATATTTGTGTATTATCTGGACGCCCCTTGTGTCATGGATTAGTGTGTGGTCGGTAAGGAGCCAATACTGACAGTAATTTACTAACGACTGGAGTGTGACGTAATGACACGGCATCACCCGAATGTCATAAGTGCCTCCAACTTAGATTAGCCTGACGAATACTTCAATATAAATCACTTTAAGCATTTGTTCTAACATTCAAACTCAGAATGTCCATTTACATATGTAAATGATTTTTGTGTAACATAATCAGCTATAAAAAAAACTCTGAAGTGAAGCACTTTGTTGACATGAGTCAACGATTCTAGATCCATAGGAGACTGCAAGGTGACCAACTGCTTTGTTGTTGTTTCACCTTTGTGGTGTCATTTTGACTGGTCAGATAAAAAAAAAAAAAAAAAAAAAAAAAAAAAAAAAAAAAAAAAAAAAAAACATCAGGCCACAATAATCCTAGTAAAATGATGCTTTTCCATTTAGAGCTTTTCTCACTTTGTTAAAGACTAAGAGTGATTTACAGTCACATACATATATACATATAGAGATGGTGGCAGAGCTAAATATGTGGTTGTAGGTGTGCAACTATGAGTCACAAACACAATGTGAAAGTCACGTATGTGAAGAAACTTCAAAGTCACTGCTGCAGTCACATGTGTAAGATTGATGGTCACCCACGTGATTTTATCTCAAAAGACTTTGATGCTGAGTCACACGCAGAGTATTTGAAACATGTTTTTGTTTCACCTCTGCAAAGCAAACAGCTTGAGAATTTACATAAAAAACACACTTGTTTGTTAGAAAAAGTTACACAAATGTGGCTATTTTTTGTAGCACACACAAATCTCTTAACAAGACTGTCCATTGCAGGAGAACATATTTTTCCTATGCCCAGAAAAAAGTTTTGTAACAAATTTAGCTTTAAACTTTTCTTAAAAGAGAGTTTTACCCATGAGGGAAAGGGACGACACCAAAATCACAAGGGTGTGACAAGAAACCCTGTTAACCAATCAGAAAGCGAAGGGGAATCAGAGGAGCAACAGGAAAGCTAACTTATCATGTGACCGAAGAGAATGTCAATCAAAGTAAAGGTCAAATTTAGACGAGCGCTACAAACTGTTAAGAGGGACAAAAGATGGCAGGAACATAAAAATGCAAGCGTGGCTGTGTGCTTTGTGTGTAGAGCCTGAAAATGGTCGTAGAAACTTGCGTGGCTATACACGAACGTGAGAGTTTGGAATGCGGAAGCACCAAAAAGCATGTTTACATGGCCTTTTCTTTGAAAGTGGTCTCGTTGCAGAGGACGGTGTGAAAGTAGCTTTAGAGTTACAGTAGTTCAAAGTGAGTATGTTTTTTTTTTTCCAACTGCCAGGAACTCACGTCTATAAAGGTGTTTTAGCTGCAGATGCTTTTGGAATCATTAAAGTCATTGAGGTCGCAGGATGTATCTCCAGAAACGTACTTTCTTTCCACTCTCAAAAACTATTTAGAGAGCAGTAAATATCCTTTTAAGCAGTGTAATGAAAACACAAGCAGAACACAACCACAAGCTGCACCATAATAAGCCATTAAATATGGATTAAAGGGGAACTACCCTCTCTCTGTCTCTTTCTCTCTCATGTCTTTAATATTGGGTTGTTTCGTCAGTGAGAGTGAGAGTTCACACACACAGCTGTAATTAGCAGCTTAGGCATCAAGCCAGCTCAGTAAATGTACTGTGCTGCATGTGTGTGTGTGTGTATATGCAAACTGATGATGATGTATACACGTTTTTCCCCTTTAAATGTGTTTCTGCGAGCCCAAAAGTGTATGTGTTAGTGCATACCTGATTGTGTGGGCGTGCACGCTGAGTCACATGGTTATGCCTGGATGTTGTTTGTCTTATATGTGTGCTGAGGTGCTTAGAGACGAGCTGTGACGCGTTCCTTTTTGTGCATGTGTGTGTGCTTGATTGTGTGTGGGTAGGGTGATTGCCCTCTAACACCTGGTATTAGCTCCAGTAATCCTCACACCACATCATACTCACGCACCAGTCCCATGCAGATCACATTTAGCTTCTCCTGTGTGAGTTTCACAACCATACGGGAAGGAGGTGGGGGCTGAGATTGAAGGAAAGGGGGAGCGTGCTATTTAAAGTGAAATAAGGTAGTTAAAAACTTCCAGGTCAAACACAATTCACCATAAACTCACTTTAGCATTTCCTCTTTTAAGGAGAGTGGTTGTTCAAGGCCATGTTTGATTAATTACAGATTTTCAACTGTGGTTATATATGAGATTGATTAAGTTTTCACTTCATACTTTAATTTCTAATAAATTATGACATGACACACATGTTGAACTCAATACAGTGGAGATATAAAGTATTTGATTCTTTGCTCATTTTCTAGGTTAGCCCACCTAAAAAGACCCAGACAGTCTGTCATCTTTATGGTAGGTTCATTTGAATATGGAGAGAAAATGACAAAGAAAATCACACTTTGAAAATAAATTACTTGCATTTAATTTAAGAAAATAAGTATTGCATTTCCTATAGCAACCAACAAGAGCTTTGCTTCAGACAGACCAGTTATTTGTCCCCTGAACTGAAGATAGCTGTTTGAACTTATCACCTGTAGAAAAGACACCTGTCCATAGAATCAGTCAGTCAGATTCTTCAACCATGGTAAAAACCAAAGAGTTTTTGGTGGATTTCAGGTTAAGGATTTGGTTAAGGTGACAACTGTTGGTGCAACTGTGCCAAAATACAAGAACATGAAAATCAATCCACCTATAGGTCAGGAACTCCAAACAAGATCTCACCCAGTGGGGTTTCCATGATCATGAGAAGCGTGAGAAATAGTCTTAATTTAGCACACAACAGCAGGAGTTTGTTGATGATCTCAAAGAATCAGGAACCACAGTCACCTAGAAAACCAATCAACTTTATGATTTAACAGTGCTTTACAGTGCTTTCAAAGTACCCCTGCTGAAGAAGGCACAAGTGCAGGCCTGTGTGGAGTTTGCCAAAGACCACCTTCATGATTTAAGGAGTAATTGGAAGAAGGTTCAGTGATCAGATGAGAGCAAAATTGAACTCTTTGGCATCAACTTAACCTGTTGTGTTTGGAGTAAGAAAAATGCTGCCTATGACCCAAGAACACCATCCCCACTGTCAAGCACGAAGGTGGAAAGGGTTTTTCTGCACAGGGCTACTTCACCGTATAGATGAGGATGATAGAGCCATGTACTGTCAAATCCTGAGTGAGAACCTCCTTCCCTCCGTCAGGAGATTTAAAATGAGTCATGGATGGGTCTTCCTACAAGATAATAATCCAAAACATACAGGCAACCAAGGAATGGCTGAAGAAGAAGCACATCAATGTCGTGGAGTAGTCCAGCCAGTCTTCGGACCTCAATCCTATAGAAAACCAATGGAGAGAACGAAGCTCAGAGTTTCCAAGCCACAGCCTCTAAATCTTAATGATTTAGAAGTCATTTGCAAAGAAGAGAGGACCCAAATTCCTCCTGATATGTCAAACAACCTGGTCAGAATTATAAGAAACGTCTGACCTCAAACGAGTATTAAGAAAACAGATGAACTAGCAAACAAAGGCTATTGGCAAGAATAAGACTTAACAATTGAGGGCCAACAAGATTTGTGAGAGAACACTAAAGCTACAATAAAAACATGGGAAAAAAGAGCACTAACATCCAAGACATAAGATCACAAGAATCAGACTGTAATAAGGTGAAACTATCTAAGCAAAATGCTAAAATCTTGATGTTGTTCCCTGACTGAATGGCTTGCCTTATCAGGCGTGCTTGGACGTGGACCAGGCAGAGGGATAGAGTACCATCAGGCTGCCATTTGATGCCACATCTGATTTTGGATGTCAATCCAAGTGACATTTGATACTTATTTCATTTATAGATACTTGAGCCTCTTGGTTTTCACAGTTTTGCTCAGATTGCACCAGCCAATCATAGGTGTTAAGAGAGCGAATTTACACCTGTGAGCTTTATTTTGCATTTCCTATGACTCTTAGAAACACTTTTTGAATGTGACACAACATTTTTAATAAGTTTGACTTAAAGTTATAACGAAAAATAACCTTTTGTCTTAAAACTGCCATTTTCTTTGTATTTCAGAAGTTTAGCAAGATATTATGTCAAGATGTCTGATTGTCCTCTGAGAAAGACTACAGCCCAGAGGTCAAAATATGTTAAGATACACTATCTTTTGATTCTTATATTTGTCTGATTAGAAAAAAATAAAACTTTTCCAAGAAAATGTTTACTCAGACATTGAGTTAAAATCTGGTTTTCCTTTTCAAACTGGACGTTGAAGCTTAAGTTTCCATTCAGTGTGGTCTTATAACCGTTTACCAAAAAATGATCTCAGCAGCATGGGACTCAAAAACATCCAAACTTCTTTAACTGTACTTGTTTGCGCTGCCTTTACTTGCCTGTCTTTCTCTTTATGAATCAGAATGTTTCCACATCTGTCTCCTTTCATTCTGCCCCTCCGCCGGTTTGCTTTTGCAGCCTGCGCTCCCTTATTGGATTTGCTCTTAATAATTGATGGAGGAGGTATTTTGTAAAGCTAAAGGCCAGTAATCCTCGGTGTCAAATTCAAAATTAGTTCCTTCTGTATTATTAATGTCCTTGAGGGCAAGAGGTTATTGAGAGGAACTGTGTAACTATAGACAGAGAGAAACTGCAACATGACAACACTGAAAAGACACTTCTGTTAGTACGCATAAGAGACATACACTCAGAAATGGACTGAAACTGATTGCAAAACAGCAAAAATCTGTGTTAAGTATGTATGGCATAAAAGATGATCATTTTAACTAATTATGTATATGAAAGCCAGCTATTAAAAAAAAGTTTTGGTAACTTACATTTTAAGCAAAGTTTTGAAACATTTAAATGATAGAAATTATTTTTTTTATTAATGACAGAGTAAATTCATGTGACATCTTGTGTGAAAAACAGTTTGAGCATCAAGCATCTAAAAACAAGAAATTTTGTTTTGTTTCTATCATTTTTAGACAGCTCAAAATTCGTCTTTAGTGTTTATGTAAAGCATATTCAGGAGATGACTGTTGTGAGATGCAGCATCAAAGTGACAGATAGGCTGGATTAACAGTACAAACAAACATCTGTTTGTTGGTGATTTTTTTACTCCAAAATGTTAAGTATTTCTTTCACATTAACACTTTTAAACAAGTCTGGGCATTTTAATTAAGTCTGGCCCACATGAAGATGAAGGTTTTTCATCCTAACTTGGTCTAATTTTTTTATTTTGCAATTTTCCTCTAACTATCGACTTCATGCCTGCCATTTTTCAATCAAAAAAAAAAAAACCCAGTGAACATTCATAAAGCAGTTCTGCAGCCAGAACGTCTGCCTACTTATAGGTGAAATATTTACCAAAAAAGGCTTAAATACAAAATAAGTCTCCATAAAATCCCTTTTGACATGTTCAACTTATATAATATTAAACAGAGATAAGTAATGCTTTGTAAACAAACATAGTGTTGAAGACCTTTTATTCACACAAATTCATGAATTGTTTTAGAAATATTTACTTGAGGCCAACAAAGTTTTCTTATCAAATCTAATTTTACTTTTTGGAGAAAACTTTAAGCACAGTAGTTCATTTATTGAGAAGATAAATAAATAAAAGCAATGACGTAATAGGTAAGCAGTTTTAAGAGAGCTGCTTTTAGCTTCTCATACCCTGCAGGACAAAACTGAAATCAAGTAACCTTCAGCTATCAAATCTTTCACGTCAAACATCAGGAAGTATTTGCTAGAAAGTTTGGAAATTATATTATTAGGAAAAATAGGAAACTAGCTGATCAAACCCATCTAATGATCAGTGCATGGTTCAGTAAGTTCCAAACAGGTTTGTCTCTAAAGAATGCTTGTTTTTTTATCATGTAGTAGAGAGTTTGTTCGTTGTTTGAAGTGAAGACAGGTTGGAGTTGGACAAGACAGCGGCACCAGAGTCTCCAGAGACCCCCTCGGGGCAAAGAGACAGACAACATGAAGGGAGCAAGGTAATGATGCAGAGGGATGCAGGGAACAAAGGAGCTCATGGTCGTCTTTCATTTTCCTTTTTTGTTTTCTTTTTTTGGGTTTCAACCATTCTTTTGTCCGAGGGAGGACTGTAGGAGCCAGGAGGCCCTGAGCAGCAGCTGGCAGGTAGGGGACGAGAGAGGGCGGGTAGGAAGCTGTGAAGGGCAAGATGAGTTATCCAGAAAGGAGCAGTGGAAAGGTGACCGAGAGGAGGTAAGAGTAGACAGGATGGCTGCCAACAAAAATAATACATTTTGTCTAAAGCACCTTGATTTGCAGTTGAAACTGGAACTTTTTTTTTTTTTTTTTTTAAAGCAACAAAGTAGGTTTCGGTGTTGGTCTTTTTCAGTCTTCCAGTCAGAAGAAAGTTAACAAAAAGTTCTACAAGTGTCAGTATATGACACAGACACACAAAAGCAAGTCAAATCAAAGAAAATTGTTGTTGGAATTAAGCGTCTTTCTCTCGCAGGTAAACCTCAGACAACCAAACACAGAAACAGAACCGACACACACAGCGGTCTCAGTTAACCAGAGTCAATAGCCTGCAGACAGACAAGTGTGATTACAGCAGATACTGTTGCTGTCACTGCTCTGCTGTTTCTCTGTCTGTGTCTCTGAAAGAGAAGAGAAAGGAAAAGCAGAGAGGGAGCAAAGATGAAAAACACTCTGAAGTCAAGCAGGAAGAAAAGGGCGCCATTTGACTGTTTTAAGTTGATAGAAAACATAAATATGTTTTTCAAGCATGATGTTTCTTATATTTTGTGTATAAAAAAAAGGACCAAAGCAATGCATTTTTTTCTGGGATCAGTGTTGACAAGTTTTCAGTTCTTGTCTTAGTTTTAGATAAATAAATTGCACATCTAAAGATTCATTGAGGAGGCAAAGAGAGACTTCCATCAGAGAAATACCAATATTTAAAAAAAAAAAAAAAATCACAAATTAAAACAAGATAAAAAGCAACAAAACCTCTTCTTCAATCCATCGAGGAAAACAAAGACGCACATGGATCTGTTCCAGGCGTCTGCAACCTTAAAAGAGCCTTACTGACCAAAGCCTAGCGACAGACAATACGTCCTTTGCTTAGAAAATACAGAATGTTTTTGTGGCCATTGAGCCATTCATTATTACATTTACAATAATTAAATAATAACAGGGTTATATTTTTCTACAAATAACATCTTTGTCGGTTTTTTTTTTTTCACTTTAGCCAGCAAAAGCCAAAGAGACATAAAGGAGCCACATCTGGCTCCGGAGCCTCAGGTTGCAGACCCCAGATCTAGTCGGATCCAACAGGGTAGGGAGCTTGTGCCCGCCCAGTGTATTTTCTTTGTCACAGATAACCTCTTTTTCAAAACACATTTTTTGTCTGCTCCTGATTCACACAGATTTGAAAATAGAAATAGTCAGAATTACAATTTTAGGCTTTAGCATTTTAATATTTGTCCCCCATCATCAGAAAAATGCCACAAGAACATGCATCAATTTTCATCAAAGTGGCTCTTTAAACATTTGCATATAGACACCATGTTACCATAACATATGTCAGAACACATAACATAGATATGTTTTTGTTTATTTTTATGTTTTGTTGGCAGATTTTAAAATCAAGTCTAATTTGACGATTTCAGTAATTCATCTGAATGTGTATTTTACATTTTCTTATGTTATCTCTTAATTGTTAAACAGTTATGAGGTCAGATTTGTCTTATAAGACCAAACTAACAAACTAAAGAAATTAAACTTATTTTTTTATTTATTTTTTTTTTATTTTTGGAGTAAAAGTCTTAAATTGTGAGGTCACTGTTATCTGAAAACACTTAGTTCAGCATCGGGTTCTCTGTGGCAATAAAACATAAACAACATAAACAGCTTTTGAAGCATTTCTTCTGCTTCTGCAACAGTTACCCACACACTTTCAGTGTTGAAACAACAGATGTTACAGCAGCTCTGCCTTCTTCATAAAAATAATTTGTATATACCACAAAAGGCCTTTAAAGAGACAGAGATGGAGGGCCCCCTTGATACACACACTAGTCGCACCGTTCAAATCCTGTACTAGAAAACAATCCTGCAGGCACACATCCAAGTGTATGAAATGAACAGTTTTATCCCTCATAATTATGAGAAGGATCACCAATAAAGAAAAAAAAAAAAACAGCATGCTGGTATACAAATAGACTAGGCTGTAAACAAACATGGCAACCAGTCTGTCTCCAAGCAGGTCAACTGTAGCTTAATGTGTGGTTCATTCAGCTTGGTGTGTGCGTGCGCATTGTGCTGCCAGGGCCAGTGTTCCATTCACTTACCGCAGGCAGCCTTGAACACTCAATCACCCAACTATCCAGGCCCGTCTTCCCCCAGGCGCACACACACATAAACGCCATCCTGACCATGCAGATGGCTGTGCCACCCCTGCCAAAGCAGTGTAGCAACCTCAGCACACACAAATAAAAGGGAGGGGAATGTCTGTTTCAGCTGCCTCTTCTTTTCAAAGAGAGGCTGGCATCAGCGTGGCCTCCATCCATCCATCATACTGTCCCTGAGGGCTCCCCTTTCATGCCCACCTGTTACTGTTATATAACAGGGGGAAAAGTGCAGAAAACACGTCATTCAAAAACACTTATTCAAACAGTTTTTAATTGTCCTATAACAGTAATCAAAGATGTCTCTACTGTACTGTATTAAATATGAATTTGTATATAAAACCAATGACAGTGCTGTGAGTTACCTGTATTCTATGATACCTGGTTGTTTGCCCTGCGCCCAACTGGTTAAAAAAAATTGACTTACCTTTAGAGTTTTAAACCTGCAGTTATCTTCCTGTTTTTGAGTTACTGAATTTTCTTAAAATGTCAATCATGGATAAAATACAAATTTAAGGAGAGAAATACAGGTATCATACATGTATATTTGACATGTCAAGTTTTTGCAGATTCAAAAAACAAAACGAAAATGTTTTTTAACCTGTTTTTAACCACTTTTTACTCGGACTATGTAGAATAATTTATTTATTAAGGAAAGAGGTACAGCCTTCTTCATGGCTGTTTACACTCAAGTAGTAACTACAATAAATTTATTTGAAATTAATTTTTTTTTTCTTACACAGGTAGTGTTCTAAATACTTCTTGTCTTTCTAAGTTTTTGGTTATTTATTTATTTATTTTTATTTTTTTACCGTTCTTCAAATAGAACCCTGCAGAACAAAAAATCATTCTAAGATTACAAAAAAGAAATAGGTTTTCTCAATCTGAGTGGAAAAAAAAACACTGAACTAAGTTAAAACGTTTAGCTTGGTTTGCATTTCATCTATGTTGTGAGATCGCTGCCATATTGAAAAATGCAGATTTGACAGAACCAAAGTCCCCTGCCGTAATATTTTAAAACTTTTAATGAGCATAGAAATGAACTAACTTTTCATTGATTTAAACAACCGAGTAAGGCCCACTACATCAAACAATTGTCAGAAAATTCAAATTTTTGAAAATTAGGATATATATACAGAGAGAGAGAGAGAGAGAGTAATATTTTATAATGTATTATGATACTTTGGGTGATCTTGTAAGTTTTTGCTCATAACTATGTTAATTTAAGATTTAAAAAATACTGACATCAGTGTTCAGAAAAAAGCAACAAGAAGCAAGGCAAATTAAAAAAAAAGTTATTTAGATATTTAACAGTCATTTTGAAATGAGCATTAAAAGCCCTTTTGTTGCCCCTAGTGGAAGGATGATGAACTACAGGACTGAAAATATGGACCAAATTTTAAACAATGGCTTTTAAGACAAATTTGGATCATGCTATTGAGATAAGAGTCTCAGAAATGCGTGTAACAAATATCATACAAATGGTTGTATAGGGTTAAATTTACTTCATATGTCAATTTGTTGTGTAAAATTTTCTAATAATAAAAAAATGTATAGTTATTGTGCTGCATACCTCTGTATTTAATAAGGTTAGAAAAAGCGTTTCAGAAAATTATTTAAATAATTTAAACTTAGCAGAAAAAAGAGGGATGTCCTTCAATGGAAGGTAAAGATTTCATCATCTCAAATTCACACTTTAGACTAATGATCAGAAGTCCTTTCAAGTACTCGGACATGTTAAAGAAAAAAAGGATGGATAAAGAGAAAAGCGGGAAGGGCGGATCATTTAAAAGGCCTCTTGCAGCTGTTGTGTTGCTTTACCCTGAGGCTGCACACACACACCCAGACATACGCACTCACACCTCAAGCAGTCAAACGTACACCCATACGCACACAGAGCCAAACAGACCAACACATAAATCTCCTTTTTAACAAAGAGACTGACAACTAATCTAACCGACACGACATATCATGGGGAGAATGGCAGGGTACCAGAGAGCATCTGTCCTAATAAGCATGTAAACTCCACAGAGAGAGTTTGTGTCTTTCTGCCAAATCGTAAATCAGAAACTTGACTTAGAAGACATTCTAAATCACTTCCCAAAGTAAAACTTTCATTTGTAAAAACCTCCACATACACACTTATATCTGCAGTTAGAAGTGCAGAGAGTCATCCTTATCCGTGTTTTCACCTTACAAATATCACAACCTCATAGATTATCCCACACACCTTAATCTCTTTCCTAATTCTTCAATGTCTTAGTCAAAGGTACAAACCAACAGAACCCAGATTAGATTATGCTGCACCTGAGCAACATAGCACTGCATGAAAAAATCAAAAATCCCAACATACAGCAAAATAAAGTGTAATCAGAATACTGAGTCAGCTGTCTGCTTTAGATTTGCCAGTTAAATCCAATGTGATTACAGAGTGTCGGGGATGTAATGTGATATTTTCTGCAAGCAATACAAAATGCCAAGCTGCACAAATATCCTGTAAATTGCAGGATTTAACTGTAAATCTGCAATAGTTTACTGGCCCGATCTCAAACACAGGGATTTTTCTGCAACAATATACCATTTCTTGCATTGTATTGACCAAGAGTACATTTCCAAATATCTAATACTGTCTGTTTTCATTATATAAAATAGAAAGGGTCCAGATATCAGGTGATTAGGTACTAAAATGCAAAATAATAAAAATAAGTTTATTTTATTGTGTTTTGTTGTTTACATTTGTTTTTTTTTTTTTTTTTTTTTACTTTTGCGTTCCAAAATATGTATTTCTTTTTTACAAAAAACAGAAAGGTAGGTATTATGGGACATTGCTAATTGAAATTGAAAGTTATATGACATGAAGCAATACTGGATATCATCATTCACTCAGCGATGTCCCACATTACCTCCCTTGTCCGGTTTCTTATTGTGTTATTTTCTAGAAATTAGTTTTTTTTTTTTACATTTAGTTTTCTTTGCTTTGTTTTCTAGAATATAATGCTGTTTTTTGTTTTTTTTTTAAATTTGCTTTGCTTTTTTTAATTGTCATCGCGATCTTAAGAATGTTTTTTTATCAAGTGATGTGCTGATGTGATTTGCACTTCAGGGCCACAGTAATATTGACTCTTGTTTTCTAACATGTGCTGTCAATCAATTAAAAAAATATTCAAATTAATCACACTTGGGTTGTGATTAATCACAATATTTTACTAGTTACATTTTAAATGACAAAATGCAGCTTTTGAACAAAAACAGGCCAGAGATTATTGTTTGAAATCGTTTTAATTTGTAAAGTGTTTACACTTATGTGATATATTTTTGACTTGTTTGTGTGCACAAAAACACATCAACAGAAAATAAGCAGAACTCTAAAGAACTGTAAAGACTTTTATGTCTGCAGTATTACTCCAAGAAGACAAAGATGCTGATATACAACCATGAGAAACAAACATTGTGTTTCTGCACCTTAAATGAAGTTATACCTGATACGTTGTGCTTGTTTTGTAATTTTGGTTTTGTTTTCACTGCCTGTTCTGTGCAGGTCTGTGTTCCTTTTCTCCTCCCCCTCACCTGTTTCTCCTGCTGGAGGTGTTCACAGCTGCATCCTGTTTAGTTGATTGTGTGTTTGTCTATTTAAGCCTGTATGTTTCAGTTCCTTGTATTAGAGTGTTTTGTGTGCTTTATGTGATCTTGTGCTCCTGTAAATTTAAACAAGCGCCAAACTCAACCCTCTGTGTCCAAGCCTTCTCTATGTCTGGGTTTTTGAACTCTGCCTGTAACCATGGTCTGGGTGAATACTAAATTCTGATTGGCTGCTGGGTTTGGATGCACATCTAAAAAAGAAGTTCCAGTCAAAAGACCCAAAAGTTCTATTTAACTGCACAGGCTTCTTTAAAACAAACCCCTTGCTTCATCTTCTGGACAAAAAACAAGCAGTAAGAAATTAACTTTCTCTCTTAACTGATGCTTTATTGAACCTGTTGTCACCACCAATTAAATAGTCCTGTTTTTGTGAAGAATTGATCTGAACCTTAAAAATAACAATAAAATACAAAAAATCAATTATTTCTTTGTGTTGTCTATGATATTAGTGGGATAATGCCCAAAAAAAAGTTGCTTTTTCAAAAATTGATGCACGCCGTGGAAGCCTGAATTGTCTGTAAAGGCAGTTGAAGTGTCATTTTTTGCATTAATAAATGCCACCACGTTATTTTATTGTATTTTTTTTTTATTGTGGGCGTTAATGTTGAGAGCCCTAACTTTAACAAAGTTTTCTTTCATTATATCACAGTGTACCATTCGCTTGTCTTACTGTTTCGCAGATTTTCTTTAGTGCATTTTGCATACTTTAAAAAAAAAAAAACAGCACTGTGTGTTCTGCCTTCTGATTGGTTGTTGACCTAGTCAATAAATCACCCCTGCGCCACGTCTCCTGTACAGACACGTACAGCTCTTCAAATCTACATCAATCTGTGATTCTGAGCAGATCTTTGTTTTCGTTCTATAATACTTCATGCTTATTCATTATTACTTATATTTATTACTTATTTTTCTACAAACGTTTAAACTTTGAGAGTGTCAACTCTCTTCAAAGAGAATAAAGTGCAAAAAATATTCACATTTGTTTGAGAAAAGTGTAAAAAGTGCAAAGTGAGAAGTTTTACTGCCTTAAGACATCAGTAATATACTTTGTTGAATTTACTTCTCAGGATATTTATGAAACGTATCCCCCTCAAAAAGTAAATGAACTCTGTATTGATTGATTTTGTGCTTCTATTTGAGACACTGGCTAAGGACTGGTATTATGGTTAACATTGTCATCTCATAGTTTGAAGACTGTGGTTTGAATCCCAGCTGGAACCCTTCTGTGTGGAATTTGTAAGTTTTCCTCTCTAGTGGGTTTTTCTCTGGACAGCCCGGCTTCCTCTTACAGTCAAAAGACATCTTACATGTAGATTGTTGTCTCTAAATTGTCACTAGGTATGAATCTGAATGTCTGTGCTTGTGTGTCCCCTTGACAAACTGGTGTAATGTCCAGGGTGTACCTTGCACAACAGTAACTGGGATAGGCTCCAGCAATCCTGTGACCCCAAAAGAGATCGTGTGAGATGAATGGATGGTTCCATGGGTGGATGAGTATTGTGACCCCAAAGTTTAATAAACTTTTCAAAGACAGACAAAGGCATGTACAAAGGTATGACTTGCTCATCAGCCAAATAAATCTCCAACAATTCATCAGGTGGTTCATTTTGCTTTATTTTGTCTTTTTTTTTTTTTTTTTTTTTTAAATAGACCACACAAAAGTTTACCAACTTGTTTGTAGAGTCTCTAAATGCTATAGAATCAAAACAAAATATGGTTTCTGTATTCAGAACAATCAAAGTGGGATTGATTGGGAGGTACATACATTTTTTCATTATTTATCAATAGCATTTTTATTGCAACAGGGTATTATCCATGTGTGGGTTAAAAGTCTGACAAGGCTACTACATGAGTCACCAAAGAGTGTCCAGTGTCGGTGCTCCAGTCTGCTCTGTCTTTCTCAGGTGGAGTACATTACTACTAATACCTTCTAAAATCCATACGGCGCTATCCCAGAAGCTCCATCTCTCTCCCACAATCCTCTTTGCTCCCTGGCTCCCTAAGTACCTTGGTGAAATGAAGGTGGCTCACTGAGGATTGTCTTAATCTCCTCTTTTCCTTTAGAAAAGGGCTAAGCCAACCTGAATGTCACTCTCCCTATCACTCCAAAACCAATTGGTTACAAGGATATATACTTTTACTCTCCCCTTTTTTTTCCCCGTCTGTCTGTTTTTTAACCCAGTCATCGACCTTTTCCAAATGCTCCTGCATGTTCAGCTGGACGCTGCATGTTATACTGTTAGCAAGTGATTGAAAGTAAGATGTACTGTTTATGTCACACCCTCCCAAGAAAAAACCTGTATAAAAAACACAAATTATTTCTATACACTTTCAACAAAATCTTCAGCATTTGGGGTGGATTTGCAGTGGTATATTTTGAATAACTGTCAGGTTTTTCTTTATACTTGTCTGCATCTCCTTTCATTTTTATGAATTTTTAGTTGCTTGTATTTTATTCAGTTATTTTGGTTCCTTTGCATGCATGTCCCTTAATAACTACTCTGCAGTGATTTTTAAAATGAGTTTGTCTCATTTTGTTCAAGACTATATACGGAGTTTTATTTTTGATAAATAATTATTACAAAATTAAGAGCAGTTTAGAGATCAATGTTTAGTTTGTTTCCTTTTTTCTATTGTAGTAAACTTTTTAGCTGTGTGCATATCTGAGGCCATTCCAAGGTTACACAACTTAAGCTAACAGTGTAAACTCTATAAACAACAACAACATCAAACTAGTATTTCTTCTTCTTTCCCCAAACCCATAAATCCTGTGCCTGTGTTTTTGTCTCTTGTGTGTTGGGTTTTCTGGGATGTTTTTAGCACAGCAGCTATTAGCCTTCATGCTAATCCCCTTAGAGAATAAACTCATTAGAACATTAATCATTGGATTCTAATTACCTCTCCCTTCCTCCGTCTCTAATTCAGGTACTTAGACAAGCCACCCCTCTCTGAACCCACAAGGGAAACATTACTGTAAAAATGAATAAAAAGGTCAGTTGACCTAACTGTTACAGCACAGTACTCATAGTTAAGGTAAATATTAATGATGGATGTGCAAGAGAGATAAAAAAACATACAAGCAAACCAATGATTTTCTGTCCCTTTCTCTGTCTCTTCCATCTTTTTCTTAACTTTTCACTGTTGTCTTCCGTTTCACTCCATGTTTGAGTGTTCCTCAACATTTTCTTGTGCAGCTGTTCGAAATCTCAAAACTTTGGATGTTTCCTTTGTTTTCAGGGATTTCTTGGTATTTTCTTGAACTTTTTCAGTGTAAATTGCATCTACTGTAACTCCCATGTCTGCTCCACATTTTCAACATGTAAAGCACACATTGGCTGAGTTGAATCAGTGTAACAGGTGTGCAATTAGCACGGGCATTTTTGCTTAACTACTTGTAGAAAATCTTCAAAAGTGCATCTGTCTTTCCCAGTGACTGTAAATATAATGGATGAAACCCAATTGTTTGTTTAACTAATTTGTTGTTGAAACAGAAATGTCACACATTGGCCATCCCTAGGCCCAAAATCCAGGATCCTTGCTGTGAATTCTTGCCGTGTCTGTAGTTACTTTAATTTTTAAGGCTGATTCAATTTAAATGCCACAAAGTTTTCTTTTGAGGTAGCCTCCAGAAGTCCTTTACTATCCTGCATGGGAAGAACCAAAGTGTTGTGGACATACCGAACTACTAATTCAGTTGTAATTTTGGCTCACAATAAAACATAACGAAGACATCTCTCATCAGCCTAGATCTACACCAGCATAGCTAAAGCAGGTCTGGCTGCAGTTTTACATTTACATTCACTTCAACTTATTCCCTGACTGAATTCAGACACAGTGGGACATCTTTAATGATGAAGTTTTGGCCAAACATTTACCTTTTAGTGAACTTTTAAGGGGAATTTAGTAAAGATCTCTAAGTTCTACACCTATGTGTAAGTGTGTCAGGTGGGAGAACACTTCCTGCTAACAGGCCAGAGCAGGCTCTGGCAGCTGGGAGAGGAAGGAGGGATAGCAGTGAGGCGTGGAGGTGAGGCTCCCTCACACGAGACCACACAACAAGACAACATGCTCCCTTGCTCATTTTTCTTTAAGTCTCCATCTTTGCATCTCTCATCTTTTCCTCTCAACATAAGTGGAAACAAAAAACGAGAAGGTGGCATCAAGTTTTCATATTCTGAGTGCTTTGCTGCTGATCGGCCTGGAGACCTCCAAGTATTCACTCAGCTAAAACGTCTAAAAGCGACACTTTAAGTGTGTGTACATGGGTGTGTGTGTTCTGGGTGGGACTGCCTAGCTGTCACCTAGACAGAACCTATGATGCAGGGTCTTTGCGGTTGCTTCTCATGGCTCAGTGCACAGGACACACATTTGTGTGCAGCAAAACACACACACGCAGCGCTGATGGGTGGAGGTAAACAGAGCAGAACTTTACTAATCCACCTCAGCCTAAGAGACACAGAGCAAGAGGTGAAATCAGAAGGAAGTTTCGTGACGTTTACCTGCATTTTCCTAAATACCAGTATCCCTCTAAATGTCACATCTTTAGAAATGTGTTTGTGCGGTCTGGCAAAGTTTGCAAGTTTACTTTTGAGTGGTTGATGTAAGTTTGGCACTTTTCACACTGTGGGAGAGAAAATGACCTGCTTACACTTTTCTTCTTAATTCAAATTTTAAGTACAGACTGGGGATGTGATGCACGTTCAAGAACATAATGAACGAGATTTTATCATATGCTGTTCACACAGGTCTGTCAGGTCTGTCACCCATCACTAGTGCATGCATCTGCAGTTGGAAGAGGCTTGGTGTGAAACGTCAAATCAGTTCAAATCTTGTGAATCCAGACTTTCTTTCACAGCTCTATTCCAATATGCGAAAAAAAACTTTGTGTCACATGATTACGGCTGGAGACAAACCGCAATTATTAATTGCTCCTTGAACACACTAAACCAAAACACGCATATGTGTGCATTTTCATGGACTTTTCCATGGAAGCAGTCGCTTTTGTTTTTCTGAGCCAGATGTGAGTGTAGCATCAGACTACTTTGAATCTGAACTTCTGAATATAAATAAAAGGATTGGGCTTAGAGACAATTACGTTTTTAAAAACCATTGAAATGACTTATCTCAGTGAGTCTTCTTGGCTTCAGGAGTATTACTAAACTGCAAGTCCAGTCATTTAGGCACCAAACAAATATTTAATATGCAAATAACTGGTTGAGGTGGGAAAGAGTTGATACTGTGCTTCACAGACAGTTTGACACAAACACGCAAAATACAAACAGACAAATGTATTAGCTTAGAAAACAGTGTTACTTTTACTAACAAAAATCACATTGTTCACTGTAACCTCTCCATTCTCTTAGTCAGACTATCTTTTTTTTTTTTTTCTAATTTACTGAAATAAATGATAAGTTTTGTAAAACTTACAGTATGTTTTTCAGAAAGTTCATCATGATTACACAAGATACTTTCTGCATCACTGATCTTACTTTATAACTTTTTTGCTATTAAAATCCAAAGCAAACACACAAATCAGGCGTGAAAAATGTGACTTGATGTAGTCTATGTTTATGTGGTTCAATGTGAAGACGGTGAATAGTTTTTAAACACTTTTAATGAAAAAATAAGGTTGTAATTTTGAAAATAAAGAACATTTATTTTTCTAATTGGTAAATGCAGTTTGCTTCTTGGTGCATTTTTGTAATAAATGAGATCACATGCTGTATATTTATGGAACATGATGTTAAAAGAATGTATTTGGAATTGCATGGACTTAGCAGAAGAAAATATTCACACAGGGTATTTGTTGCTAAGTGAAAAATTCAACAGAAGTTGTGCTGACAATCTCATTTCTTTTAACCTCATCAAAATGAACAACTGTGGGTTAAACATCCTTCTACCTACACTGAAATCCTAATTTCTATGCCCCATTGTTCAGATCATACACATCCAAAGGTAATATTTTTCACTAAATTAAACATGGTTATAACAATAATTCCAAAATGACAAGCAGTAATAATTTCTCTCACACCAAAATGTCTTGCTTTTAACAAAAGATAGCGTAAATAAAAACATTCAACAATATGTAATAATCCCTCTTACAAGGGTTCAAAAACAATTTGTTTAAAGACCCACTCCACATGTTGATGTTTTGGGTCTTTTCACCATGTTTTTGTGGCGTTTTCCTTATGATAAAGGATATGTATTAAGAAAATAAAAGCTTCAAATTGCATTTTTGAGTAGACACAAAAAAGGTTGTCCCTGCAAATGCAATCTTGCCATTGGAGAAGCTTGTAGGTGTGATGTAGAAGCTACTATGGCAAGCAACAAGCTCCCTGCTTCGCACAATACTAATGCATCCACTTGTGGATGACTAAATCCATGAATGTCTGTGTTTTCCATGTTCGAGCTGGTATCTGGCTCAAAACTGTACGGATGCTCGGCATTTTGTTGACTGCTAATGTTAACTTGAAAAAATGAGGGGCCTTAAACTAGTGGGAGAGATTATGACCTAATGGATGTTGGGACGTAGGAGAAGGCTTACTCTCTGGCAATAGTCCTATCCACAACTTTGATTTCTAATGAACTACTTCCGCTCTGCAGAAACGGTGTCCTAGAAAACGATAGTTTTTTTTTTTAAATTTTGCGTAAAAATGGTGTAACTATAATGAAAAGACCCCTG
The DNA here is from genome assembly GCA_014656515.1 of Oryzias celebensis. Taxonomy (NCBI): domain Eukaryota; kingdom Metazoa; phylum Chordata; class Actinopteri; order Beloniformes; family Adrianichthyidae; genus Oryzias; species Oryzias celebensis. The sequence goes on along the minus strand of BNCR01000004.1, from coordinate 13,942,203 downwards.
GGAACACTTTTTTAATAGAGTTGATTGGAGTGGAACTTGGAGATATGCTTTTTAGATTCGAATGCAGGGGATTGAGTGACAGTGTTAAACTTATTGATCAAATGCAAAAAGCACAATGGCAGATTCAAGATTCTCTTAAAAATCAATTGAGGTTAGTTACATGACAGATCCTCACATTTCTGGAAATAGATTGCTCAATTTTACAATTTATGCACATATTGTAGAACACTTAAAAAGTGTGCTATTTGCATTAAGCCAACACCAAATTTGGTCTACTTACACGGTGAGCGTCAGAATTAAATTTTGTTGATGGTATTGATACAAAAAGAAAACATTACAAAGAATGCCTGGGTTCCAGATGTTGCAAATATGCAGTATACGACAAAACAACATGTCAAGCTTGCACTCCCTTGCGCACTCACAGGCCTTGACGGGCAGTCAGGGTAGATGTTATCTTGCCAACCTAGTGTTGTTTCTTCAGGTGCTTTTTCAGCAAGTTAGACCATGCAGCCCGCCTGCCCCATCTGCCCCTGATACTAGCACACATACAAACGCACTCCTACAAACACAAGCGTCTCTCCCTCTTTCAAGTTTTCATGTTTAAATACGAGGCTTTAAAGTTCAGCATCTCTGTCATCACCAATTCATGCTCTTTTCTCTCTCTATTATTTTTATTTTATAAACTTTGCCTCTTTTTGTCTTCATCTTTCTCCTGGGTTCCTTAACTTCCACCCGATCTTTTTCCTTCTTCCTCTTTTTAGCTTTTTCATGATTCTTTCCTCCCACAAATCTCTTTTTTTTAATCAGCGGAATGCTCTGCACTTCAAAGTGCATCTTTTTCTGCACATGACCAGAGTTTTGCACAAGCATGGTCACGATATGAACTTGAAGCTTCTAATACTCGAAATAAAAAATGATATATGCCATTGAAAATAGAGACAAAAATAAGGATGTCAGGGCGTAAAACAATATGAAATGGTTCGGCTCTCTTAGTTTGAAAGTTTCCCTATTTGTGAACAATCTTTCTCACAGGGTTTCTCTGAAATCCCAAGTACATTGGACAAGACTTTTAAGGTCTTTTATTGACCTCTTCGTTGACTTGTCAACTTCTTTGCTGTTTGAATCTCTGTAGACAGAAGCATGGTGTGGCTTTTACTCATTAAAATTGAGCTCAGGCTTACTAATTTATCAAAGTAAATTGACATTTTTCACTCGGTGGAGTGTGATTGTGTGCACCTGCAAAATAAAAGTCTATTTGGACTTAGCACGTGGGGCTTTTAGTTAAAGGGTGGCATGTTTGTTTGGTAGCTAAATCTAACAGAAATGTGAAAACGTATTGCTAAAATAAAATAGTACCAAAGACAGTAAGTAGTCTGGGTTCAATCTGTCTAAATGAAATTTAAAAGAAGTGACATCTTTCTAACAAAAACAGAAAAAAAATGCTGTCATTTTTAACTTTTCTTAAACATTTCATTGAGTTCTTCCACTATCTGCATTACAAAACTGGGATGGGCAAATCTTCAAGAATAGAATCTTCAAGAATTGTAACAACTCTTTTTATATTTGAGCTGCTGCAACATCCGACAAGATCACTGCTATTTGAGAAAAAAAAAAAATCAACCAATTACTAAAAAAATAATTCAATATTGAACCCTAAATGCAGCATATTAGAAATTAACTCAAAAGCAGATTCTTGCAAAAAACATAAAATCCCTGGTCAAAATGTGTGAGTGGGAGTAATTTACCCTTTTTTTCTTCTAAAATGAAGTTCATTTTCAAATTAATCGGACATGTGGTGAACAAGTTGATACTAAAAGGCTCAACTTCAGAACATTTGTTGTTGTTTTTTTTCTATAGTCTTTAAATAAAGGTAAAATGTTTTTCGTAACTACTGACCTCTATTGTTGAAGGTTGAAATTGTGGTCTCCTAATAAACCAGCCCCTTAAATTAAATTATTGGTAACAGAAATGTATTTTTCTTATTTTTTGATTTGCTCATGGTGTTACTGTTTGTTATTTTCTGCTAAATGTTGTTCTAGGATAATTTAAAAAAAATGTAGCATGATTTTTTAAATGCGCTAAGACTTGGCTATCCCAAGGATGGGCGTGTACATATATACAAATACATATACATCAAGCTATACACTAAGAGCGAGCACGACACTGAGTCCTTGATCCACACCACCAGGATCTACAGTACTGACATTGGGGTGTCATTCGGGCATGAGAAATGCAGTCGGATGATTACATAGAGAGGCAAGGAATGCCAGCTGTTTGTTAGGAATTGTTAGCCGCAAGCAAGGAGGCAGAGGACTAGTGAGTGGAAGCCACTGTCCAGGATGAAGCATCCAAGATGCCTGAAAACATCAAGCTCAAGGTCCCAACTGACAGTGTGCTCACTGAATGTCGCAGCCAATGAACTGCAGAGGATGCAGTGCTGAAGGACATGCCCCTACATGGGATGTACCACCAAATCATAACTGAAATAGCTGATATCAAGAAGTCCTACTAATGGCTAGAGAGGGCAGGCCTAAAGGACAGAACAAAAGCACTCATCCTGGCAACTCAGAAACAAGTCCTAAGCACCAGAGCAATAGAGGTCAGATCTACCACACCAGACAAGACCCAAGGAGTGGGCTGTGCAAAGAGGCACCTGAAACAATCCAGAACATAACTGCAGGGTGTAAGATGCTGGCCGGGAAAGCATACATGGACCGCCACAGTCAAGTGGCTGGAATAGTTTACAGGAACACGTGTGCAGAATATGGACCGGAAACCCCAAAGTCAAAATGGGAAATGCCTCTGATTCCAGATCCCTGGAAAGATCTCAGAAATCTTAGTCCAGAAAAGCATAGTGCTGGGAACAGCTAAGATGCTGCGCAGGACTCTAGGATGAGGATGAGGACGCGAGCTTGGGGTGAGTGAGGTTTAATATATATATATATATATATATATATATAGATATATATATATATCTATATATATATAATCTACAAGTCCTGGACAACACATTATCACTTTAACACCACCACTGCCAACATTTGAGCTTAACTCTCAAGATAACTTGTGACTTCTTTGCTGCTCCCTAATGAAGATGTTTTTTCTGCAAACAGTGGTTTTGTGAGAGTAGGTAGAATATCCTTCTTTTTTGGAAATAAACTCTTTGCCATCAGTGTCTGATTGCTGCCAAATCCAGTCAGGCTTACTGCACTTTACCTGCCACTGGTCATAATGCAAGTGCAGCTTAAAACATGACAGGCTTGGCAGGGCATAAATAAGGATTAGCGGTTTGTCATATGCGGTGTATAGAATAAAAGCCACACATCTTAGTTGAATATAAAATGCAACTCAGCTTTGAATGTCAGTTAGGAATGACTAGAACATGGATTAAATTTGGAAAAATCTTCAAAGTTACATTTTACAGTGTTGGTGCAATTTTATTTTTAATGAAAGTGGATGCTAAACCACCAGATAACCATATGACATGGTATAATTAGGTATGTAATTTCTTAGGATGTCTTAAATGCATACAAGATCCACAGTGCAACAAGGCTCCCACAGCCAAAGCAGGTGGCAGCCCAGTCTCAGAGCGAGCAGGACATGAGAAGCTTTTTAACTTCTTGACCAGTTTTCACCCTGTATATTCTTAAAAGTGTTCTACATGATGTTCTTGCTACTTTTTAACAAAAAACTACCAAGAAATCCTTGCCAAAAAAAGGTGGTGCGAAATTTGTAAATAGTTATAGTTATTTGTATTAATACTTTTTTAAAAGGTTAATTCTAGAGGGTTGAATCCAAACATCTTACAAAAAGTTAAGTGTACCTAAACCATCACCTCAAAATATACATTTTTCTGCTTTACATGAAAGAAAGATTCCCATTTTCTTTTTTTTTATTAAATCTGATTCCTGTCACACTAATACTGTGTTTAAATGTGTTTAAAATTACGCTAAACCAGAGTTTTTATTGTTAATTTGGCTTTAATGTTTTGCTTTGTTGAGGAAAATTGTATATTCTTTTAAACTGTCCCTGTTATTCCCGTTTTTCCTTGTGTCTCCATCCAGCACCTCTTTTCAGGTGTGGACTTCCACTGATATGCTCTTAAGTACACAAAACCTGGCTTTCTTCAAACACACCAGACCACCTACAGCCATTCAGACTGTATTTATCAAAGTTAAGGTCTGGTCATAAAAAAACAAATAAATCCATGTGTCTTTTTGAAATCTTTGATCCTGGAGGCTTGGTGATGTAGTCACCAACCACTGACACGCCATCCTGCTGGGAACATGCCACTGCTAGTCTACGAGGGGACAGTTTCGGAGCTCCCCTGCATACGACTGTTTACCTAACTGTTTATCAGTTGACAGCACCAATGTTTTTATGCAAGATAAAAAAAGAAGTTTGTTCTTCAAAATTCTTCTTTTAAAGCAAGCCTTGACATTTTGGTCTGTGTCTCTTGTGCTAGTTTCTGAATGGGGGATCCCTCCACATGCACTTGGAGAGGAGATAACATAGGAGTCGTACATGAGTGGGCATAGTAAGCGTAGGAAACAAACCATGTTGGTAACAGGATATCCTCTTCATTTTGCCGTAATGCCAAAGGTGGGTAAATAGTCATAAAGATTTTATCCTAGGCCGAAATTCATTTTGAATATTGAGGTCCTGAGTGCGATCAAGTCACATCCCCTAACATTCGCCAGCTGTGTCTTCGGCACAAACATGCATAATCACGCACTCACACTTAAAGCTAAGTTCAGTCTCATTCACCTGGGTGGGCCTGTCTGTCTGGCAGCAGTGTGAGGATTAGAGCAGAGATTAGACTGACAAAAACACACAACAACAGGAGGAAGTCAGGGTTGTGCGTTTGTGTGCGGCTGAAAAGAGAAGGGAGAGTGAGGGAGAAGAGAGAGATGGCGAGGTTGGGCACCTTCAAATGCTCGTACATTTCGTGTGCGAGCAACACTTTGCCTCCGAAGAATCTCCCAGACGAGTCATTCCTTCGTTCTCTTCTCATCATTCAACCTTTCAAGCCAAATCTTCTTTTAATCCTTTCAGTTAACAGTGCATTCCATTCAAATCTGCCTTTAGAGTGTTTTTTTGCCAACTGGGCATTCCATTTAAGGCAACTCATTCAAAATTATACAGCATGGAACCCAAACAGGAAAGGATAATTGTTTTAGACGAGCGTCAGTCTGACTTGTAACTGTCCGCTGTACTCAGCCTAATTTTAGCCTTTAATCCTGGTTCAAAACGCCCAATCCTGACGCACCCTGAGTTTGACAGTTGCCCCGGGGTCAAAGATGACAGAAAACTATGAGGTGGCTTCCTTAAAGTTGATAAACCACTTCTGGTTACTGAGCTAAGAAACAAAAACAGGATGCAGTAGCTTGAAATCAGAGAACAGTTTCGAACAATTAAATCTAAGCATGACAGACACTGATGACTCGGGCTTAATAGGAGACAAAGTGTCATGAAGAGAAACAGCAAGTCTTGAAGCAAGCGTTTAAGTTTTCTATGCAGTAGGTTGTTGTCTTATTGGAAAGGCTTAGAAGTACTCACACTCTCATTCTGTTTGTGGTTTGGCTGATTTCTGTCAAAACTATACCCCCAGCACAGTTGACATTTCCATTCACAAACAAGAAAAACTTGAGTATGTTTCATCAGGTGATGAAATTAAATAATGAGAAACAAGCTTTCAGTAAGCAAGAACATGTTCATGAAGCTCATTTATGTGCAAACTATGAGATAAATTATTTAGTTTACAAGCAAAGAGATTCAATAAAGATGGCATTCAACAACCCATGGCTATCTGCAAGATATGTAGTAAAAAACACAGAAAGTAATCAGTACCACAGATTTGTTCTATTGAACTTTTGACTCAACAACGTGCAAAGCCTTATCTCCAATTCACACCTAAAGCCTTGATCACATGCACCTGTACGGGGTGACTGGTAGGGATGCTGTGGATTTTTAAGTTGTCTGGGTCCATGGAGGGTCAAAGACAGGTGCAGCCGCATCATAAAGGGAGAACAGGTGTGTCTTGTAGTTCCCCTGAGACTCAAGCAGCCAACTCAAGCAACGACATAAAAATGAAAATTACAATTGTCATACATGCGGTAAGTGTATCATGAAGGATTGGTCAGGATAATAAAAGTTTCATGCACTTATGACATACAGGGGATGCTGTTGTACAGTGTCCTTACACCACACCAGTAATTAGTAGGGTGCTAATACTGGCTCTTAACTGACTGCATGCAAATGCTTTACACATGGGGTGTGCAGGTGAAACGTAAGTGCCTGTAAGATGTCCACATGTCCACACAAAACTATATTCTGATTGTTCAATTCAAAAATTTCTATCATTCTGCGCACCTATCACTCAAACAGCACTATTGGGCTTTGTGCACAGGGTTTGAGAGGGTTAAAAAAAGAAAAACATGTATAAAGTGCCTGCGTTTCACCTACTTCCCCCTTACTCACCCTTACGAGTTGCTTAAGTTGCAGCATGCTCGTAGAAAAAAATGTGCATGAACATCGTCGCTTTAAGGGCTCACAGAGCAGTGTACAATCTTAAGATTTCTTGGGGGTACGTAGATTTGCCCATTATTCACTCCCGTGTCCACCCATAAGGACAGTTGGGTCTAAGGTTTAAGCAGCTGCTGCGAGTAACAGAAGCATCATATCAGATTCGAGTGCACTGCTTATTGATTCTGATATTTCGATATTTCAAATGACAAACATCTAGGAACAACTGCCCTGACCCAACATTGTTGGGATTGTTTGTGTGAACATCTTCTGAATCCTAGCTAACAAAACTTACTGTATGTAAAGATCTAGCCTCTTTGAGCTAAACACTTCAAACACAGAAACCAGTCAGTCAAATAGTTGCAGCTCAGCTCACAGACAAATACTCGTGAGTCTGTTTTGATGCACAAGGTCAGGGATCAGGTCAGAGCTGTCAGTCTAGACTGATGTGAGTGTGAAGCTTTATCTGTCACCAGAACTACTGTCAACACTCTGCACCTGACAAGGCTCATTCCATGCGGTCTGGTTGGAAAGCGTGAATGTGTGTTTGTGTGTGAGAAAACCAGCAGGTTGATGAGGGGTGTAGGAGGGATCTGTGATGTTTACCTAAACATTAAGTTCTGTTGTAAAGCACGTAAACACATTCCACACTTTCTCTTTGTCTCATTTCTATTTCAATCCTGTGAGTGTGTGTGGTTGCATGTGTTTGTGCTTGTTAAGCTTTTCAAGTAAAGTGTTTCAAAAGAAGAGGTTTAACTTTATTGCAGTTATTTTCCGTGTAAATTATTTCGTCCTAAAACTGCGGTTGATATGGTGGAGTGCCAGTTGCAGAAAATTAGCAAAAAAATCTGCAGTTTTGTTTTCTTTCTTTTCTTCTTAAAACAGTTAAGTTAAAAAGTTCTCATATGAAAAAGTTTAAATCTAAAGGTGGTTTCTTTTCTTTGCTTTTAAATCATCGTCCTTGAATTGGTGTGTGAAAAACTCTGTTGCCTTTTACTGTTGAACTTGGTAGAAAAAATATTCTGAGATTAGGTTGTGGTTAGGATTTTTGCCGCACAGCAAGAAAGCCTTGGGTCAAATCCCAGCTGGGTTCTGGGTGTGGAGTTTGCATGTTCTCCTTATGCATGCTCTATCCATTTATCCATCAATCCATCTATCCGTGCTTTCCAATGTGCTGTTGATTGGGTTTTTAATGTTTTTTGCATGAACCAAGTGTTTCTGTCAGAACGTGGTGTAGGACCTAAAATGTAGAAGACCAGGCTTGGTGGCAGAAACTTAAAAAAATGTAATAAGTAAACTTAATCAGGAGCAAACCCATGGAAAAACAAAAAGATGTCCTGACCTCTATCCATCCCTGCTTTTAATTCTTCTGTATTTTTTGGAAGTTTTAACTCCAGTATTGTCCTCAATGAGATCATCCACACATTGGCCAATCATTCTCCTGGAACAAGGTGGTTGCATTAGGATATTCCGGATCTGGCTGCTTGCTTTGATCAGGCCGAATCCCATGGTGACGTCCTCTGTGATCCTGATTTGGTGGGTCTCTGGCGTGGGCAATTTTCTGAAATATTGCTTCCTCACATCAGCATCACACGCACAATGTAGCAAACAAGTGTGAGCTCATGCTTGAGTGGGTCCCCAGCCTTTTCAAGCCCTTCGAGTGTGTGTATGCGTGCGTGCATTGAAATGGTTTTAAGGAGGGGCGGACATTTTCCGGAAGGCACCTGACCAGATTGAGCACAGGCTCTGCCAAGACTAAACAGAAGAGAGCGCATGTCAGAAGCGGGCTTAGCACAGCTCAGGTGAAACAAAACAAAAACATCACGGCTGTTTTTTCACTTGTTCTATAGAAGTCTAGAAGTATAGAAGCGCGATTATTCCAAAAATGTCTTTCTTCTGCAATATCTTAAAACTTCTTCACCTTAAAGACATGTTCTGAATTTTACGATGAGGTTTAAATGCAGCTGCTTTACACAACTAACGTTTAAGGCTTGAACAATAAAAAACATATTCAAAGCTAGTTTATAATATTCCAGATAGGCGAACAGGTCAAGGAAGATTCTACTTTTATTATTCCACTTTGGAAGCTCTCCACACCCCCTTCTAATCTCCATAGCCCACTAATTCAATTACACATGCATTTATCACATCAGCCGAGGTATAAAAGGAAAGTGCTATTTCAAATTCCACAGGTAGAAGGACCTTGGCTTTCTAAACCTTTATTATGGCTTTCATATTATTATATAACCTCTGACGTCTTTTGAATAAAACCATGAATATACACTTTTATTTTTCTTTACTAATTTCTATACCTTTTGAACTGATTAGCTGGGCATGTAGAAAAAAATGCATTTTTCAATCTACATATCTCAAATACTTTCCTTTCTTATCCCTTCTTCTAGGGTGGTCTTCACTGATCTCTTAACTCTGACATACCAGTCAAAACACCAGAATCTGTGTGTGCAAGCATGTGTGTAGTGAGGGTATGATTCAGAAACTCATAACACTTAAACAAGGTTTTAACATACCACTGTTTAGGGTCTAAGCCTGCATTAAGTGTGCAGAGGAGTTTGTGGGGGGGAAACAACCACTTTGTTGAGGCAAATGGATTTTTACTTCCATATTTCAATTAAAATCTTTACAGAAAAAATAAAGAGTGGATATAATTATTGCACTGCAATTACAAAATATTGCTGGGTATTAAAGTAGTTTTCCGACTTAAATTTGTCAACCTGAGACACAAATTATTAAATTATTGGTTCCAGTTTGGAAAATACGTACATGTTTTCATTGCTAACCCAAAATAAATTGAAAGTTGCTTTCTTTTGTGGCTTTTTCTTCCTTGAACAACACAATTCTGCAACGTTCCACCAACATGCAATCAAATAGATAACAGTTGTGTAATACAATAAAATATTACATGATTTTTCAACATGAAAATGTTAGAATATTAAAGTAAATGCAAATTTAATGTTTGTTTTGGCAAATTTTTGTGTTTTCAAAGGTCGTCTGCAGGTGATCCATGGTGTTGTGCTGAAGCATCCAAGTTATTTTGAGAAAGGTACCAAGTGGATGAGAATGAGCCAAAGAAGCTGAGGAGGATCTGGGCAATTTTGATGGCATTGACTCTTTACCTGCTAAAAGAATCTGCTTCTGAAGCGTGTCTGATGAGTTCTGGAAAGAAATTAGCTTTTTCTAGTGAGCTGAACTGTTGTGCAGAAGTGTACGTGTGTTTGGTCAAATGACCTTTTAGTTTTGAGAATGTTATTTCAGTTTCAAGAAATGAGCCAAAGCAACGGAGGAAAAACTGTAAAATACCTTTCTCAAAGAGGAATGAACATGTGTTCATTTCTGTCTTCTCTCTCTATCATAGTGCAAATCCTTTTTTTCCCACATACAGTATTCCCTGTTTAAGTTTGTGCAGCTCTTTTAATCAAAAGTCATTTAATTGTGAAATATTAAAGCCAAAGTAACAGTAAAAGCCTGTAGTCCACAACATCTTTCTACACGGAGTACAAGTTAAGGCAAAGTGTTTAAAAAAGTTCTAGAAGATCTAAAAATATTATTGATCACACCGCTTTTTGATTTCATGCAATGTATAATTTTTTTTAACATTATTTTTACCTCCAATTTTAGACTCAAAACAAAGAAGAAAAAAAAACACATTGCAATTTTTCTCATGATTTTCTACCCACAGTTAACATGCATTCAGTATTTTATGTAGCACGCCATCGACCCTGTCTATGGTGTTAGCATACTGTGCAAACTGAATGGTCAATTCAAGTGAAAGAAAATACATCAAAGCAAATGATAACAAAATACATCACAGGAAATGGGATTTGTGGTTTGTAACTGTGATTTTGGCTCGTACCCAGCACACCTGGCCAGGCTCAAACAAACACACAAATAGGATCCTCAAAGACTTACAGATACTAATTGGTAACAAGAATCAGCTAACAGTTGTGTAAAGCTGGGCTCAGTCACTTCCTTTAAATGCACCCTTTCTGTGGTTATTCTTTTCTCATTTCTTGAAAGGTCTGAAGAATAGGGAGGATTGTGGTTGGTATAAAACAGTAAAAAGTAAAGTTGAGAGAGGAACTGGCAGATTTGAATGCATACAAAAGCTGGCAGCAAATCAAAGACTTCAATGAAAAGACTAAGACAGTGAAATGGAGAGCACAATGAACGAGAAACGGAACAAGCGTGTTTTCCAGTCTCGTGTTGACACTGTGTCAGCCACAGCTCTCTGGGTTAAAAAAAAAAAAAAAAAAAACACACCAAAAATTTGTTTGCTTTGTGAGTAAACTAACCAGAGCAACGCCCTAACCCAGCAATGCTTTCACACACACATCCAAACACACGGGCGGCGAGAAAAACAAAGTGTGAGGGGCAGGTTGGCTCTTGCAACAGGAAAACAGTTTGCAGAGCCGACAGGGAGAGTTAGTGGCATTAGGAGGTTGATCTAAGGTGTGGCTCACATTCACTTGGTCAGATAGGGAGAGTTGGGGGTTGAGACACTGGCAATTTAAAGAGGTATTACCAAAACAGTGATTTCTACACAGTAGGTGTTGCTGTTTTCTTTCTATCACTGTCTTATCAAAATGAGATCCGTGGGCACAACTTACTGGTGAACCAGGAAGAACAAAGAAACTATTTTAGCCACAGATGCATTTTTCTTCTTTAAATGTTTATTTTTTAATAACATATACAATTCTAATTACCAAAAGGTAAATACAACTGCCCTCACTTCAAATTGCTGCTTATTCTGTGACCAAGCCTATTAAGCTCCGCCCCTTTTCTTTGAGTCAGAAGTGCAGCAGGTCTGACCCACGTTTGGCTCATCAGCTCATCTCTGGCAGATTTATATTAGAGTGTGGACAGGGGTTTGGAGGGTTTTTGAACAGGCAGTTATTTGACAGGAGGTTATTTTTGGTGTGAGGCATTTGGTTCTGTCAGTCGATTGTTTTTTTGCTTACAATATTTTTGCTGTTGAAGACCACGAAAAAACATGGTGTTGTGTTTGTGCCGGGTTGTACCACAGAGGAATATCTTTCTGCAAATCTGAATTCTTTTCAACAAATCCAAGTCAAGCTTAAAGCATCCAACTATAGTTTCATTTCAACTATCAAAAAAATAATATTATATTGTCTCAAGTTGTCATTTAAAATTAATTTAAGCAACTTGTGAGAGCACCATAATTAACTGTATTCCCCATGCAAAAGCATTTTAAAAGATAATATTTATTTTAAAACCTCCTAGTGATTTTATTTTTCCTTGAAGTTAAACAAATTAAGAATAAACTATATATATATATATATATATATATATTGTCCTTGTCATCTAGTCTCTGCATGTAAGATTGAGGTGTGACTCAAGTCCCCATTTCTACATTTTACGCTATTTGTCTGGGTGTGAAGATGAATTAGAAACATTGATTTAATTAGGGTAAATCCCTTCTTATGATTTACAACCTCCAAGTTCCCAAATCCTTCACAAAAAAGTGACTATTCTACAGAATTATGGCTCTTATGGCTCTAACAGCGAGAGCACAAATCAAGACAAGACACACTTTAAAAGTAATACAGAATTGTCCAGACGCAAGACAATATATTCATACATATATATGTATGTATAAATAACCAATTGCACACACAAAACCTAAATGTGCTGGGTTCGAAATTTTTAAAGAAATTCTAATTAATAATGATGTAATTAAGTTTGGCCTCATGAGAGGTATATGTGAGTACAAGTGTGTATGTTCAAGTGTGTATGTACATCTCTATGTCTGGGTTGAGATTGACATCATTTTTTTTCCGCAACTCTCGTTTACGACAACAGATTGTAAATTATTGACTACAGTGATAAATATTTTTAAGTTCATTGACCATAAAACTTAGGGAGAGTGAGATTAAACTGTTTTGCTCTTTTTCATTTATTTTTTTACCCCTTTAGGAAAGCATAAACTCTCTTTCTGGATTGTTTTATCATTTAATTTTCCACTTTTTTTAAAAATTTATTTTCACACAAAATCCAAAAATATGAATGCGTGAAAAAAATTTTTTTATGTGGAGTTAAACATGTTGAAACAAAATCAGAGAACTGAATATTTTTTTACTACTACGTCTTTCTATCTGAGAGTATAGTAAAAATGTTTTTTTGAAATTCATTGTATTGTATAACCTCTAGCAATGAGGTTTATCACTTGGGCAGAATGTAAAGTCACTTGAACTCTCCTTAATTTCATTTGCTTTTATTGACTTGACATTTATCAGGTTAGAAGTGTTTGCTGAGATTTTGAATTGGCTTGTCTGCGGATGTAGCTTTTCTTATTTGAAAAGGACACTGACATTTAAACCTGCAAAACCAAATATTTTAACTCAAACGTTGGCTCTTTTATTCAGTACGGGATTTTTTTTTTTTTTTTTTTGTCGATATTCTTGATTTCATTTTAATGACTGATTTGATGCCCAAAAATGCAAAAGCAACAACAAAAAAAACCTGATAGTAGTCACAACCTGATGTTCACAATCGACTATTGTCTCTCTAAACCAGTGAAAGTGTTCTTGTCTCATCGCTAACGGAGAAGAAAACAATAAATTAGAAAAAATAAAAGATGTTTAAACATTAAAAAAATGATCTTACAACATTCCAAAATAAGTGTTATAGGACAAAGCAATCTACCACCAACAGAAATGTAAATTTCCCCAAAATGAAACTTAGAAAAAAATGTATTTCTTCAGTTTTTTGATTTGTTTTTTTTTTTTTTTGCTTTTGCTTGAAGTTAAAGTGACTAAGTTGCTTCAACACGGCAGTAACAGAGAAAATCTCCTGATGTGTTTAAATACCTTTTCTTCAAACTTTTAAAAAGTGCCTTCTGTACTTTACCTTGGAAATCAATAGATGAAAAGCAAAAAAAAAAGAAAAAAGACAAATCAAAAAACGGAAGAGATGAAAGAGTACAGAGGGCTCAGACTTGCAAATAGCTTCTGTCAAGCTGAAGGGCATTTTTACCAACAGCAGTTTTTGAGACACCTGGGAGCAGTATTTTGACTCCTGTCAGACAGTCGTGGCAGGAAAGTACATTATTACATGATTCTGTTTTTTTGCTCAGTCCACGAATTATGGAGCAAACAGGAGTCTGTTGAGTGATCAGGGCTAGTTTGTTTTTCTTTTTCCTTTTTAAGATACCTGACATGGTAGTCCTGTGTAATCTCTGTAATATTTTAAACTTATTTAGCTTTCATTCTGTACCTTGAGATGATTGAACATCTGTTGCAGTATTCTAAAATAACTCTGGATGAGTGGCAAAAACAAACTATAAAGCTAGAATTTTGACTGTACACCTAATATTTGTGAATGCATTTAGGAAAATAAATACAGTGAAAATAGAGCTCGTAATATGTTTTTAGGTATTATGTGTAATTTAGGGTAAAAATAACTGCCTCTTTTTTTGTTTGTTTGCTTTTGTTTTATTTGTTTTTCGTGGAGTAGCTGATGCTTATAAATGGGTAAAAACCAACAAAAAAAACAAAGCCTATGTCTATCATTCATATGGTCAAACAAGGTACAGGTAAAAAATTAAGTCCTTTGAAAAAGCCAAATATATGTTGTGTATCTTTTTTTTTTCTTTTTAGCAATGATCAATACTTCAGAAAACTTAAGAAACGAAGCAATTGAGAACTTATATAACCCTGATAACTTCAGATATCTATCCTGACATCGTGGCTCAGAATAAAAGTTTTAGCCTTGTTGTTGAGAAGTTTAATTCCGCGCATTACTGTTAAAAAAGGACATTGTTACTGTATAACCATAATATTGTTATTTATTCCATAAATCTAAACATTTTTGAAATGTTTACAACTTTACCAAAGTGTGTTTTTGTCTGCAACGAGAAGCTTTTTTTTAACTGGAATCTGTTCATGCTTATTATTTTCGTAACAATGATAAAAAGGCCTTTTACTATGGAGATGGGACTACCGGTATTATCATATTTTTAAATCAATGTCTTGTGCATTTTTTTTTTTTTAATTTGAAAATAAATCTCATAGTGCTCGCTGATTACAGAAATGAAAAATACAGACAAAAAAACAAGTAACTGTGAGAATGAGTGTGACCAGTTTTAGAGTTTAGTTTTACAACATATGTTTAATCAAACTTTTTCCGCTAGATTTGTGCGATATATGCTAATTATGTAATACATGATAATACTAATTGAATATTTTTTTATATATTTTTTACGCAGTAATCCACTGAGGTGACATTTTTTGTGTGTGTTGGGGGGGGGGGCGCTTTGACAGTGACAAAAAAGTGACGTGTTGTCTTCTGACAAATCCCTACAAAGAAGAAGAAAGTCCACTCACAAGTCACAATCATTCTCACAGTTCATCCCTCTTTCCTGTGGATTGGGGAGCAGTCATACATTAAGGAGAACAATTTTCCAACCTCAGTTACATTTTGATACATCTTTATTACTACTTCAGCTAATACATACAAAAAAGACATACAACAACATCTCTTCTATTCAGTTCAGGTTATTTATAAAGCGCCAATTCAAAACCAAGGTTGTCTTAAGGCGATGTAAACATTTCTCATAAAAATCGATTTTTTAATGAATTACACTTGTTGTAATCCATTTCAGTCAAGATCATTTCATGAAGCAAGATTTTCCTAGTTGGAATGAAGGCCTATTCGGATAACCAAACGAGTATGTCAAAGGGTTTTGGTTGTAATGCTCTGTATAGAGTGAGTGAAAGGAAAAGAGAGAAAAGGTTCCTCTAAATGGAAAAATAGCAGAACTAAACTCTATGAGGATGACCATTTGGTAGCTGCTGGCTGACACATTACTTGGATAACCTTTCATGAAAATGTTACTACATTCCTATTTTTGTCATTTTATTATTATTATTTCGAAGTATTTTGTTTTTAATTACATGAATTCTGCAGAAGTCTGAGAGTCCCCGGAGCAGACTGATGGTAATGGCAGCTAAAGGGTGGTGCAAGACGGTCTCAGTGTGGGTGTGTGTCTGAACGAGAGCGAGTTCATGTGTGCCTGTTTCAAAGGCTCTTCTCAAACAGACCTCTCCTGTAATTCTGTCATCGAGCAGGACACATACTCCTCTCTGTCTAACACACAGATATGCCACACGGGGCTAACAGGGTGAACTGACCATGTCTCTGTCTAAACAGTGTCTTCTCAGGGTTTGTGCAGCTCGGGGGCAGATCAGGGTTCCTCAACGAACATGTTGGGATTTGGCTGGTAATCAGCAACATCATTTAGCAATCTAGGTCAAGACCCCAGTATGATATGGGTCACAAGTCGATTGAAAGTGGTCACAAAATTCTTTAGGAACAGCTGGAACTGCAGCCGAACAAGCATCCTTTTGACAGACTACAGAGAAAAAAAGACTATGAGTTCTATTTATTTCAGTCAAATCACAGATAAGTTCAACATCAACAAAGGCAGATATTGAAACTCAAAAAAGAGACAATAAAAGGAATTTCAACCTAAATCTGAGTGAAATAATTTGTACTTGCTGACATCTGCTACTTGCAGCTGTCAGCAGACAACTTATTTTTTTTACTTGTCCTGTCCAACAGCTGAACAAGCAGATATGAGCTGAGAGCCTCTTGTGTTAGACAGACTTTACTTATACAATCAGGGATTATAAATCTTCAGACACACAGGGTGTATATTTGTATAAACCCCTTTTGTAATTTAGACTAAAATTATTTATATTACTTATACTTTTGTATCCTTTTGTTGTTTGACCAGATGGAAAAGAAGAGAGAGGGATGTTGGAGAGGGCGGTAATGGCACAAAAGAAAAAGGGAAAAAGGTGGGTTAAAGAAATTGGAGGAGGAATACAGGGGAGGGAGTCATAAAACAACAGGCAGCAAGAAGTTGTATTCATAAATACAAATGGTAAGATAGCTGTTAATAAGAACCATATTCATAAATGCAAAGTCACATTCATAAATACAAATTTGTGCACACATTTGCAGGAAAAAATACGAGTACAACATTTAGTTTCATGTTTAAAATGTCTCTTTTGAATACAACTTTTCTTTGTCTTGAATAGGAATTTATTTTGTTCACAAACTGTCAAAAGTAGGTCACGGGGTCACAGGCATATACATGGAGTCCTGGAACATCGATTGTTTTCAACTGCGCATGTGCGTTGTTTTTTTTAATTTTCTATTTTCTATTAGATTCTATTAAACTAATATAAAAAACAAAGTTTTAGAATGTTTTTTTATCTCATAACGGGAAATTATATTGATAGCCATAGCTCTCTTGAAAACTGAAAAAAACAGATCAAAGTACAGCGAAATCCGACAGCTTTTTGTGACTGTCAGTCTTCAACAACCGATTGTCTGTCCCGGGTACTGATGGGCCAAGGCAAAGGTACATCTGGACAGGTGTTGGGGCTGCAGCGGGCACGCCCGCCTTGCCTGTCCCAAGAAAAACTGCCCGGATAAGTGGGGATCCCCCATTCTAATATGCCCCTGCTGGCCAGTGCCAAGGTGTGTTCCCCCTGCTAGAACTATGCCTGAGACTGGGGAAGCAAAATCTGGCAGGAGAACTATATTTTGGAACAACACCTGCACCGGCAGGCAGCAGCATAGAGACGGGGTTCTATCCACCCCCTGCTCGGGCGTTTTTATTTTCTTTCATCATTCTCTTTTTAACATCTTAAATTTTTTTCCCCACTACTTCCGGGTCTGTTTCATTGTTTAGTCACTCCGCTGTATTCGCCACGCCAAAAATAAAATATGAACAAAAAAAAAAAAAAACTGCTGTACCAGCAGAGCTACAGTATCAAGATAATTTTCCTGCCATGGAATTAAATAACATTCTAAAACGTTTCATTTTCCTGTTTTTTAATAAATGAGTCGCAATGCGCAGGCGCACTGGGATAGAATCGGAGTTTCAGGACTCGATGTATTTGCCTGTGACCCCGTGACGTATCTTTAACAGTTTGTTATCAGGAGAAATCCATATTCAAGACACGCAAACATCGTATTCAAAAAAACAAAGACAAATCAAATTCAAAACAGACATGTCAAACATAAAACTAAGTGTTATATTTATATTTTTCTGAAAAAGTTGTGCACAAATTAATACTTTGTGCACAACTTTGTCTTTATGAATACACCTTTTCTTACATTTTCATACATTTCTTACTGACAATTATCTTACCCCATAATTAATCATTACTGTGATGTGTGAATGTTTGTCTAAAATTGGTGTCACAAACATACCACAAACATACCTAGCTCCAAGAGTCTTCACATACAAAGCTGTCAACTTGTACATGATACAACAGCAAGTATGTATTTATTTTAATTCTCAAAACTTAAATAAAAACCACATATAATTATTGTTTAAAGTAATTGCCCCCCAAGTGGGGCGAGAACGAGGAACATTCACATTGGGAGGTAGAAGCACCAACCACTGCACCACCATTTGACATGCACTACCAAGTTTACCTGCCTTAGAAATGATTACACAGTTCAGTGTCACTGGCAGTTATTTCGTTATTTTTGTTTTTCCAATCTTCCAGTTGAGATGCTTGTAGAGAAATCGGAAATTTTGAATGCCTCTATCAGCTCTGTTTGGCATCAAAATATTCACTTAAGGTTAAAATATGAACCTTTTGTTCCCACAGGGAAACAAAAGCCTGAGAAAAGTTTAATTTGTAAAGCTAAAGCAGGACACACATCCAGTTCAAAAAGCAAGTACAAATAAAGTTTTAAATGTTAAGTCAAAATTTACAGTGATAAATTAATCTTTCTCTATTTAAAACCTGTATCGCTAGTACATGATTTTGTGGCTTTTTTCAGACAGAATTTTTCAGATTTTATTTTAATTTTTGTAGATTTGATATTTTGTACCAATGTGTTGTTTGTTTGGTTTTTTTGTCCCAATTTAACAGTAAACCAGTACACACCACTTGGCTTTAAAAAAAAAATCTTTTTTTCCTCCCTCACCTTTAGAAGCTTTTGTTGTCTTTTCTGGTTGTCTGATGTGCTCATGGGGAGACACTTCTTTTTTGTTTGTGACTTTAAAGATAAATTCTGCTAATACTCCTCGGCTGAAGGTAAAGTCAACATTTCTTTTCAATACAAAGCAACTTACTGACTTCCTCTGTTTACTCTTCCCCCCTCCTGCACACAGGCGCACGCACAATCTTCACGGCGTACACAAAAACAGACACTTGTCGACACAAGCTGACATGCACACGGAACAGCTGTTCAAACTCTGCTTCCACTGAGATTACACGGCGCTGAAAGGTGGCCGGGCAGCAAACATGGATGAAAATGATCATCAATAAATAAACTGTTATTGGAAAATATCTTCATGAGAGCAGCAACTGTTTTAAATCGACATTTTTTATTTCAGTAATCTGTTTCTTTTTCAGATGCTGAATATCAACAGTTCAACACAGTCAAGATGGCCTATGTTGTAATATTGTGTGATGACTTTTACTTTTATTTTAAGATTAAGTGCAATATTGTTTTTATCCTGACTTGTGTATTGTGCACCGTGTGTACAATCCTTTTATTGCAGAATATTTGTTGCTGTATAGTAAAAAGAGAAATTTTCCCCTGAGACTAAATTAAGTTGTTAAAGCTTAAATTTAAGCAGTAAGTATTAACTTATCAAGTATTATGCCAAAACATATTTGTTAGATCAGCATTTTTTCAAAAGTCCAGCTAAACATGTAAAAAAAAAGATTTTCACTTTTCTATTTTTAAATCTGAAGTGAACTTTTAAATTAAAAAAAGAAAGATATATACTTTTTTTCTTTTATCTTGCATTTGGTGAAATGGGAGATATTTCATCAAAGAATAAGAAGACAGTGAATACACAAACTCAACATAACAAGGGAATTGTAAAAAAATAAATTAATAAAATAACATATCCATCCTATTTAAATTAGAAACCAACAGGTTGGGAAATCTTTTTTTATTTTTTTGACAGAAATAGACTTTAAGATCCCTGTCAGCAACTGGAGAACAAAACTACTTTTATATGAGAATGAAGTGCACAAAAACATTTGCATGATTCCTTTAACCAGTTGTCTGCACTGAAGTGAATTAAATGCTAATAAAAACACCTTAAGTCAAAAGTTCCCTTTGACTTGTGTAGATTAGTGTTATTCAATGGAGTCAGTTATGTTTATCTTGGAAAAGCTCTGCAGCCTGACCAGACAATCTTATTAGTGTAATTGCACTGTTGACAGCAATACGATAAACAGCCATCAACTCACATCAACGTTAAAGACAGACCAAAGCTGGGTGCTGACAAGTTGAAGATTTATCTTTTTATTTTCTGAAATGCATCTTGGCACTTGAAACAACATATTTGACTTGAATGTACAAATGATACTTTTGTTTTTCTTTTTATTGTAACCACTTATCTTGTGATATTGTCTAGTTCCAATGTCAGGTTTGCAACGTTATTTTTTTAAATGCATTTTATTGGCCCGCTTTTGAACTTGCATTTAGTGGGTGAAATAGATAGATACCCCAAGCGACCGTTTGCGGGTTCAACGGTTGCAGAGCTTGCTCTCTGTTGAACATGAGTCAGTTTGAATGAATCACTGGGCTGCAAAAACATTTCAGTGTGTGCATGCAGTTGTGGTTCTGTATTCCCTTTATCTGCCTGGTATTATCTTTCCTCCCCTCCTCTCTCTTTCTGCCTCTCAGGATTAAACATGTTTGTCAATTATCACTCCATCTTGCTTCTAGCTCTCAGCATGCTACACAGCTAATTGAATCATTAAACAATCGCTACTCCTGTGGGAGTGTGTGCGAGCTTGTGTGTGCAGAGGGTGTTTGGAGAGAGAAAAGTGGGTGTTGGGGGGGGGGGGGGTCGTTGTTTGCAAACAAGATGAAGCCCTCGGGTGACTGCGATGCACTTGTCAAATATGCTTTTTAATTTATGATGCATACATGTTTTCACAGATGGCGGTGGCTTTTTGCACCATGTGTTGGTCACAGCTGGGGGGCCTCTTCTGTTATTTACTGGCAACTGGTTGTATCACAATTGTCTATGTGGGGTGTCTGTGTTCCAAAACAGTGATAAAATATTGATGGATCCATGTGTTGAGTATAGTGTGCAAATGTCTGGAACAGCCATTCACTCTGCAGCGTTTCATTTAAAACATAAGTCCCCAGACTTATCTGTAAGGTCACAGATGAACATCTGCTTTTGATCATACTTCCTGCTTCTGAGTTTCTTCATCAAACTAGAAAACAGCTGTGAAAAATAGATTCCTGTTCAACCCTGAACTATGGAAGAAAAGGTCTATATTGAGAAAAAAGGGCGATAAAAAATATCTGACTTCTTTTTCCTCAAAAGAGTTTTACCAGCATCATGAATTTAATGTCAACTGAAGAAGACACTATTCTGAGATCGAAGTCAAAATTCTGACATTCAAGTGGGAGCAAAAAGTCAGTTTTGAGAAAAAATGCGTAATTCTGAGATGAAAATCATCTTTAATATTCCTTATCGATTCAGACAGAATACACAAACATAATCCAGGAAATCACACTGTGTAATATCTTAAGAATGTATTTGTATAACGGGTAGAAAATAAGCATTAAGCTTTTAGACAGGATTTCTGTAAAATCAATAGGAGGCCAGCCCTGGAGTTGGACACTTTCGAGCTATTGTACAAATCTGGTCAAGACCTACAGGAAAGGTCTGACCTCTGTCATCACCAAAAAAGGTTATATTCACAAAATATTGAGGTGAATTTTTGGTATAGGCCCAATAATTATTTTCTACACCATTACACATTCTTCAAAAAATCCTACAAGATCATTTATGTACATTCTGTCTCTCTTGTTAGAATTACATCTATGATAAACGTTACAGGGAACTCTCATCTTCAGTGTTCATCTTCAGAATTGGTGACTCAAAAAGACATTTTTGTCGCATTAAAAGAACAAGTTTAAAATTAACACAGAATAATGTAAAAAAAAAAAAAGTATTTCTAAAAACAGCAACATGCACTTTTTTTTACTCATTAAGTTTTAGACTAATATTTCTAAAGTTTGTTACCAATACTAATAATAATGATAATAACATTGTTATTATAATAACAAGTGAAAGAACTCAAGAGAACTCAAGAGAACAGAATGCAGGGTGGGTAGGTTATGGATCTGTAAAACAATTCTACATAAACCACTTTAAAATGTTCCATTTACATCGATATAAAAAGAAAAAAGGGATTTTTTTTTCTATAAGTGTGGGCTTTGTTTATTCAGTAAATATTTCAGCCTTACATTTTTATCGGTGATCATCTGATCACAACGCTCAACGTGGAAGATCTTCCAGGATACCCATCTATGTTAACGTGATCATTGAGTACCACTGATTTACAGTATACTGATATTACTTGCTCTCGGGAGCTTTGATTGCTGTCATCAGTGATTGTAAATGTCCCAACCCATTATTACCCACAGGCATAATCAACTCATGATCAAAAATACAATCAGAGCTGCTTGATACATTTGCTCTTCCTTCACTAAGCCCTCATTCCTTCACTGCATACTAAATAGGTATTCTCTGGTTTTATATAAATTAATGTGTTTCAAGTTAAATAATTTCCATTTAAAGTTTTAAACATCTTTACACACCACATAACCTGCATGGCAGCCATGTTTTTTTTAGGTTTTTGGTCCCATTACTTGTTAGAATCCGAGGACATGCAGTCTAATGGTTCTAAATTGACTGTAGGTACATTTAAAATCTCATCCGCAAACCAGTGAAAAGAAATCAAAGTAAGGTTTGAATCTTGTTTGAAGTACAGTACTTACAGCTCCAAGTAAAAATGCCTGATCTGTGAGCCTCCATGCATGAGAGAGAAACCCAGAAGAAGTCGGAGGGAACCAAAGTGACGTGAAAATTGCAACAGAGCCCCAGCCAAAGAGAAGCTGCCCCCCCACAAAACCCCATCTTGTGACCGATTCGTCACCGCGACAACCGTCACTCCACCTTATTCTGGGATGTCCTGTAGTTATGTTCTTCAATTATGTGCCCCTCTTTAATGTCACTGCTGCACATCCATATTTAGTCCATCGCTGCAATTTTAGCTGCTGCGCTGAAATGCAACCGTCTCACCCTGGAATCAAAGGAGAGATCCGGCCTCCCTAGGCAGGCAGGCAGTGAGAAACAGAGATTTACATTTATTTCTAAATTCTTTCAGGCTACATCTGCAATTTCAGCCGCAACAGGGAGATTTTCAGCATGCCAAGCAACTTTCAAGGAAAATGTGAGGTATGACAATTTATCCACTGTCTGCAAAATGTTTTATTTTTGTCACCGCTGTGCTCCCTGAAAATGTATATTATTAAAAATGGGCTGAGGAGATGAATGGGAGAGCAATACACTGCAACAATTATGTGTTAAATATAAAAAGAGGGGTACAAATGCAAGAATACATAAAAGCCCAGCTAATGTCGATCTTTAGCAGAGGTTTTCTAGTAAAATCTAAAAATAAACTACTCATGCAACACGATATGAAACAGGATTAGATGAATATGTATTATAAAAGCTAAGCAGCAATGGATTGAAAGTACTAAAAACAGGTATATGTTTTAAATATATGGAATTATCTGTAAGAATGAAAGAAAACTTAGGAAATTGAAACTAGGCTCTGCTTCCTGCTTATTTTTCTAACGTAATTTCAACAAGATAGTTTAAACTCAAAGTTTTTTTCTTTTTTTTTTTAAACAGTATAACCCAAGAGATACTAGTTGCAGACATCAATGGCCAGAACAGGAAGTCCACAACCAGAATTTGAAGTCCCCCCATATTGCTAGAGAAAGAAAACGTTATTTAAACTGGTAACCCTAACAGTTACTTGTCAATGTTTTTTTTTTTTCTTTTACAAATCTGAACACTTTAGGTTACCATTGATGTCGGGTGCTATCTTGTCTGCAGCCATGTCCCTTTCGCATAACCACTGATTGCTAATTTTTTTTCTTCTTTTTTTAAAAATTATATCTAGTTTTTCATTATTTTTTTGCCGCTGTAGACTATCCTAGCTATCTTTGGGCAAAGGCAGAGAGAGTGCACAGTTTTTTTGGGTTTCTTCCCGTTTTTTTTTAAAGATTTAAATAACCAAACACCTCAAGGTTTGTCCAGTGCTAACGCTTAAAATTGGCACAGAGCAGGTCTGGCATCTTTTGATGTTTGCCATGACATGGCACCAGTTTAGAGTTGAACCAGCAATAAAAGCTTCTTTTGTGAGGTAAGATAGCTGTCAATAAGAAACATGTTCATTAAGACCAAGGCGTATTCATGAATACAAAGTTATGCACAAAATAATATTTTGTGCATAACTTTTTCAGAAAAATATGAATACAACATTTAGTTTTATGTTTGACATCTCTGTTTTGAATATGACTTTTGCTTGTCTTGAATTCGGATTTCTCCTGTTAACGTGTAGTTTGTTATTGAAATTCTTATAGAAGATTTGTATTATTTCCCTTCCAAAGCATCTGTCAGTGTGCCTGCAGAAACGTACTGGCTGCAGAATCTAAGGAGGGTGCAGCAGCCAGTCCATCCAAGTCAACGACAGCTGACGCTTATGGCAGCTCTTTGGATTTATCACCTACCATCTTATAGCGTCTTAAAACTCAATTCATAACAAAATTACTGCAAAAAGGAGAACTCAAAAGATATTTAAAAAAAGTCAAAACCTGACAGCATGCGATACAGTAATGAAAAATCATCTAACTCGGCATTTGGAGCTAGGTGAAGAGATCAGAAGACTTCGAGCCCTGAACAGTGAAGGACCCTGAAAAACACTGTCTGCAAACATTAAAGTGCAGAGAACTTATAATCGTTGTAAAAACCTAAAGAACGGCTGGCAATAAGACACCAGAGGAAGGAATACCAACCTTGGACAATTGACTTTTTAATTTTTTTTTACATTTTTATTTTATAAAATAAATACAAAAGTTACTGAAAATTATTCAAGTAATTATTATCTAATCATGTCACTCCAATTTCTTTCCCAAAATGTAATTTTAATAAATAATACCAGAAGATTCTCAAATATATAATTTGCAAAAGTCATTATTTGAATTATCCTGGTTTACATATAATTTTTTCTAATGAAAAATAATCTCCACATATTATTCATGATTTCTTTTTGTATGTTTTGATTATGTTTGATGTTATTCTGTCTTTTTGCATAACTATAAGGTATTTGATGACCTGAAAGAAGTTAAGAACCGGATAATGATAATTCAGGCAAAAGAAATTAAAACAAATTAAAAGTTAAGTAAAGCAAGGGTTGGGATTATATACATTTGCTTCCACCTACTCTTTTAAGCAAACTACTGAGCTTCTTTTGACAATCATAATAGTCTCATTGTGTC